>CATIWF010156453.1:0-47322 GCA_949630135.1 Balakata baccata
AAATGTGTATGAATGACAAGTACTACTTGTAATTGTGACTGACTTAGTACTTTAGAAAGCTTTTGATGATTATTCTCATTGTGTTGCAACTCATCAAATTGCATCATCTTTCAGGTAGAGAAGAGTAATTAGCTCAATTTGGAGGTGCATACCATATAGAGGACATGGATCACAGGTCACCGGCCGCGCCTCACCAATCTCTCTCCTTGCATTGCACATATGTATAGGAACATGACATTTGTAATTTGGGTTGTCTAACTGCATATGTATAAATTAGTAAATATGTAATAGTGTGTATATGTGATGTTTAGCTGTCAAATGATGCAAAATGATAGTGTTATATGATTCAAAAAAAAAAAATCCCCCATTATAAACAGGAGTATGTTCCATTATATGCAATATACGACAACATGATACAAGTATAAGTGATATCCATAGGTATAAGGTTCTATTCCTCTTTTCTGCTACGTTATTTCTTTGCAAAGTCAAAGGAATAATTAGTTATCTAGCTATACCCCTATCATCACAATAAATTTTAAACTAATTGAATAGAAATTCACGTCTTCAATCAGTCCTTAATGCTTTAATATTTGTATTTAATTGATTCTCAATCAATCTACTATAGTTTATGAAGCAATCCAATACTTCAAACATATATGAGATCAAATAAAATGTGACTGTATCTAGTGAAATCATCTATAAATGTGATAAAATAGTGAGCGTCAAGTCTTGTTCTCACATTTATTGGGCCACAAATGTCAGAATGGATAAGCTATAAAGACAATGTAGCTTTATTGACTTTGCTATATGGTAATCTTGTTGTTTTTCCAGCTTGGCAATGTTCACAAACAGGCAGATCCTTATTCTCAAACAGAACCTAAAAGATCAGTCTTTGTTAATTTTTCTAAGCGATCTTACCCAATGTGTCCTAGTCTAGCATGCCACTTAACGTCATCATTTAATAAAATATTACTGGAAACTGTCAACAACAAATACAGATTGATTCATATCCAACAAATAGTGTCCAACACCACAAAACCAATTAACAAATATCTAAGCCATAATAAACATCGTCCAAAAGTAATTATACACAACCATTATCAAATACAATTTTAAAACTAAATCCTGGCAAAAACAATAACAATCATTAAATTTTGTCAAACTTTAAGAGTATAAAACTTGTCATGGAGATTAAGAGTGCGACTTCTCCGTAACATCAGCTTGAATCCCCTTTGGAATCTGACGAAATTCCATAAAGGCATATCAGTCATTCGCTATGTGGTTTGTCCAATCAAGAACAGTTTCAATCAGTATCAAACAACTACTAAAATATTAGTCAGAGAGAGAAATTTGGTCATACAATACTTTTGGCTCAATACAATCACGAACAAAGTGACTAGACTTCTCACAATTGAAGCAATATATACATATATTTGCCTTTTTTGCCATCGCATTTACCGCGCTTGCATTTGTTTCCCCTAAAATTAGCTTCATTGCCTCCCTTGCCTTCCCTATTATCTTTACCCTTCTTTTGACTAGAGTCCGAAGCTCCTTTGGAATTAGTCATATAAGCCTTTCTTTCTGCCTTATAAGCGAGAATGCGATCCTCTTCAAGCTCAATATGTTGGGCAACATCATCAAATTTTATGATATTGTCATTCTGGGTAAAGTTGGCATGTATGTGTCCCTAGATATTTGGAAGAGAGCATATAACAACTTGGACATGTTGCTCATCAGTCAACTCATGGCCAGCAGCCTTTAATTTACTTAATATATCGAACATGACAGTTACGTACTTTCTTATTGTGTGATTATGATTTTTCTTATAGGTATCAAATTTTAGAGTCAATTGACACAATCTAGTGGTTGAGGTTCCACCGAATTGGACCTTAACAGCATCCCAAATTGCTTGGGCTAAGCGATGCTTCTTAAAGCGTAGCATTAAGTCATTTTGCATACTGCTCAGCATCAATATGCGAGTAATTCTATCTTTGCGCTTATAGGCTTGATATGCCTTCATATTTCACTTACATTGAGCAGTACTTCCATTCTCATGCTCAGCCATCGATTGAATGATAATTTCCAGCATTTCTTGCTCTTACAGGGGATACTGAATTTTATGATTACAAATATCATAATTATTATCATTCAGTTTATCTCTCTGGTTTAAGTCAACAACTATACTTTTTGCAGCAGTCATATCAACTATTTAGAACAATGATCACAAGGAGATTTAATACAATTCTTATTACAAAATTATCACATGTTATAATATCTTAAATTAATCAATAATAACCTAACACATGCAGCAGAAACAAAAGTATTGTTACACAGTCAATCAATTTCTACTGACATAGTCTAGTTATCATCTTTTAATTTTAAACATGTACCAATAATTATATTAGGTGAGACTCATTAATATGATAACCTAATATATCCCACAATATCACATGTATACAACTTGATATAATAAAATAATTTAAAGTATGCATTTTCTTCACTAAAACAATTCAACATGCTTATTATTTTAAACATTCAATATGGAATATACATATCAAATATTAGGAGTAAAAACACAATGGTACTACTAATCATGTCATGACATATTTATTTATCACTAATATCCATCATATATATATATATATAATTAATTAATTAATTTTCATGTAAAAAAATTACATTTTTCACATTTTTTAATTCAAAAAACACTTTAACACGTGCTCTAAAAATTCTGAAAAAATACTCATTAAATAGGAAATTAAATTCTAGGCATTTAAAAAAATTTATTGAAAAAAATGACATTGCACATGCCTTCATGTGCCACTTTAGTGTTTGCCACACACTTACACAGGCCACCATGTGCCGCCAGACACCCCACACGCGCCTGCACGCATTACCACCTACGTGTCGGTTGACCTTTGTTGACCGCCACGTCAGTGCCATGTAAGTTCCACGTGGACCAACCATCAGTTGCCATGCTTAAACACTGAGCAATGACACGTAAGCAAGCCACGTGGCCTACTACGTCAACACTTCGACATGGTGGACCAATGATATGTAGCCACATGTCACCATATGTCCCGTCAGCATGCCACGCTGGTAGCCATATTGGCGCCAGCTCAGCAAGATTGTGCCTCGTCACGCCATTCCCTGTGCTCCACGTGTCAAACGGTTTTCAGCAGAAACCATCTCACCAATTAATGACTGCCACATGGCGTGGTAGTTTTCTACCTTAATTGCTGTTCACGTTCCTTTGGCGGCACGTGTAGTACATACATCGTCTCTAATAGTCGTTATAGACCCAATTTTGAGTTTTTTCGCTGTTTTCTATTGTGTTTTAAGGATTAGGACCAAAAAATTTACCATTCAACACCATATGGATGGCATTTGGGCGTAAAAAATATTAATCGAGAGTGAAATTCGCACAAAAACCATATTTCTAGGAAATTTAAGAATACAAATACTATTCAAACTTCAAAAATTCATAACAATTCACTCGATCATCGGAAAAATATGAAAAAATTCTCATTGAAAAGCTTGCGATGAGAGCTTTCCAACCCCAAAATCGAACCATAACTCAGAGAAAAAGTTCATTAGAAAAATCAAGCAATTTCGGAATTTCATGGAATTCATATAAAAATTCTTAGAAAATTTATCCCAAACAACAATTCAAGCACAAAAACAAACTATTTGGCTCTAATACCAATATAATATACTACAGATTAGCGGAAACTTATATTTGGAACCGAATCCGTGTGATTTCAATGCTTTGAGAACGTCCGGTTACTAGAATTGAACTCAAATTCATAGCACGAACGCTCTTCTAATACTCTTGAATGAATTGGGATGCGGAAAATTTTTTAGAAGAAAATTCTGTAAACTTATATTCTAGTTGTTTAGAATGGGAGAGAGATGGAGAGAAAAAAAAACTTTTTTTTATATGTTAAACAATATGGACTTTGGGCTAAGTTAAGCCTCAAAGGTCGGCTTATACCCATATAAAACCTAACACATATAATCTTTATCACTTTGATGCTATAGAATACATCCTCATCTATCACCTAATCCTTTTAGAAAGTAGAATTTAGATACTTGAAGTGGCTATGGTTTGGCACCATTACTTCTTAATCTCATTTCCCCATCATTTTGCTTAGACTAAACTTACAATATATACATATACTCTTTGCTTCTGCTTAGCCTAAAATATTTACTTTCAAGAGAATCTTTGAATGGTTAGGCTAAACTTACATAACATATACTCTTTACTTCTACTTACCCTAAAAACTTTTGGTTAATTCTCACTCTAGTTTCATTAACTAAGACGATTTATATTATTATGAGGTGTTTTGGATTGATGTTTAATATTCAAAAAATATGTTTTGAATTTTTTTTATTTAATTTACTGATATTTTTAATTTTTTATAAATTGTTTTTCTCAAATTTATTTATGAAAAAAACATCTAGTGCTATGTTTGGATTGTAAGATTTTAAATGAGAGATTTTGAACAATTAATTGATTTATGCCAAATCCATTAATTTGCTTAAATTTTGATAAGGATTGTTGCCAGATTTTTTTATTATAATATTGTTCCTAATAAATTAATAATATTCCAAAACTATCATTAATCTTAAAAAAACAATAGTTATTTTTCTTTTAATTTTAACAAATTGCTTATTATTATTATTATTATTATTATTATTATTATAGTGTTAACATACATTAAATTATTAATAAAAATATTTTTTAGCAATGTAATTAAACATTATAACTTATAATAATTTTATTTTTTTTATTTTTCAACTTTTAAAATAACCAATTTTATTTTTAAAATTTTTAAATATACATTGGAATTGATTGTATATGCTTAATCAATAATAAATTATCAATATTTAATAAAGGATAAAATTAGAAATCAATTGGTAAATCCATAAACTGTGATCATTGAATCAAGAATAAATATAAGGATAATTACATTATCAATTCATAGATTTTATAGTCAAAGCAAATAGTGGAATTCTTAGAATTCATGGATTTATGAAATTCATGGAACTAAAATCCATAGATTTTACAAAATCTATGGATTTTAAAATCTTTCAATCCAAACGGAGCTCTATTTATCTACTTATTCTCAAAAACAGTTTTCAAAACTAAAAAAAGTTAAAAATACAAAATTTTTTTTGAAAAAAATGATTTTTGCGAAAAATATTTTTTTCAAACACAATGCTAAACGAATCCTATGACTCATCATAACTAGAGTAAATAAGTACAAGTCAAGATCAATCCTTGGTGTACACCCATAGATATATGAAACTCGGAGTGAATTTCACTAATAGTACCTTATCTATGTAAATTGTAACACCTCAGCATTCTGTAATATAAAATTATCTCAACTTTTATTATATAACTAAAATAATTTTTGAAATACTGAATTGTTGCAATTTATATAATTGAGGTGCCGTTAGTGAAATTCACCTGAGAAACTCCTATATATCTTCTTCTATTATGGCACTGTTTGGTAATATCAATCTAGTTTGGCCATAAAAATAATCTAATTAGATTAATAATTTATATTTGGTAAAATAGTTTATTTAGAAAAAAACTAGATTATAATCTCCTAAAAAAAAGCTTGTAGAAGTAACATTAAAAAATAAGTTAGTAGATTATGATTTTTCTTTTCCTTTATACCCTTATTTTTTTTTTATCAAATGACACGTTATAATATATAATTATTATATATAATATATTTTTTAAATAAATATATAATATAATTATTAAATTATTTAATAATAATAATAATGTTAGATGATAAAGGTGTTCATATTTATTGTATTAGGATGATTATTTAATATACTTTTTATGATATATAATATGCATAAATATTATATAATTTGTTTGTATTGTATATTTAAATATATTTTACTATAAATATATTTTTTTTGTCATTTTATATTTTTTAGCTAATTTTAACCAACATTTTTTTATAAATCAGCTAGATTATTAGTTACTAGATTTTCAGCTGCTAAATTATCAGTTACAACTTAATTATCAGTTTGAAGTTAGATTATCAGATAGTAGCTAAATTATAAGCTAGTTTTACAAGCATATAATCGTATTCACACTTCTAACTACTTATTCACATATACATTTAATAACATTTATATATTTAACATGAAAGTGTTTCTTCTTCAAAAGTCCACCAAAGAACTTTTGACACTCTATCATATCTTTTCTTTGGATCAATGAAAATTATATGGAGATTATTAAATATTTTCAAAGTTTACATATATATATATAATTGTAATTTTATTTATAATAATTTTCTATATTAATTTTCTTTTGAAATAACATTTTTATGATTTGATTATTTCAATATGAAAAAATGTGGTGGGCATATAAATTAGATGCCACCTCTTTGATTTGTTCATTTTTTCTTCATATTATCTCTTTATTAATTTTTGGTCATATTTTTTATAGAATATTATTTTTGGACCATATTAATATTTTTGAAATTTGAAAAATGACATATTATACCATAATTTGTTGATCTAACAATAATTTTTATTAATTTATATTTCGACTGTCATGCTAACAAATTATGATGCAGTATATCAAATTTTTAAATTTTTTAGATAATAATATAATCTAAAAATAATATTTATTGGACAGGGACTCGACTTCCTCCTTGAAAATTTTATAGAAACTAGCAAGTTGTTTCACCATATCTTCTAGATTATCCGATTTGTTATCACCTGTATCCCTGCACCAACACCATAAACAAAATCCACACTTTAGGTGAAATTCTTATGAATTAGCTTATGAACTATATATGAATCGATCATTAATACTTCAAACAATTTTGAATTGGCTGCTATAGTCAAAAGAAAATATTGGTTAGCTACCGCAGCTTTCCAAATTTCAGGTTGGACTATCACCACCACAATCAAGATAAATATGAACAAAACTGATCGAGGGAACAATTTAAAAAAATTGACAAGTTGGAAGGAGCTTATTGTTTAAACTAATGTGGTGGAGTAATAAGAAATTAAAGAGGAAAATGGGAGTGTCTTAAAATCTACGCTCTCTAACAAACGGGGGACGAACGACAATATGCCCCAACAAAATTAGTACAAAATGCAGCAACTACTCTAAAATATTATTCTATGTTTCATATATTCAAGATCAGATCTCAGCACTCTCATCTAATTTAACTCATAAAATTAAAACCTTCAAGTGAAGATTTGGAATTTGTTGTCCTCTCTCTTTTTTGGATTCTTAAGGTCAGTTGAATGCCGTGTTCTTTCTTTCTTTTTCTTACGATGTTGAGTTCTGTGTCCGTTTTCATTCGCTGCTGCTTATTTATTGGGCTAAGAGAAAACCCTAAATTGACAATAAGCATAAATGTTGAATTCGACATTTTACAGGTATTCATTTTTTCGTGTTGTTTATATCTTCACCTGTTTCTCTCTAGTCTGAGCTTGAGTTCTTTGAGATTGGCTGCTTTTGATTGGAACAGGTAACATTTCCTTTGAATTTTTAGTTCATTGGACCGATTCTTTTATGAGCTTTGAGATTGGAATTTGGATTAATTTGCTTGAAATGTTGTACATCTGCCTGCTTTGAGTGATTGGGCCGATTCATGTTTCATTAATCCTGGTGTTGGAATTTGAGTGCAATGATTCACCACTAAGTATGTTGCTTTGACTTGTTTTGGAGTGTGTAGATGGCCAATATGGACGGAATTGGTAGAGAGTTGCTCTGGTAACCAAGAGGTTGAGCACAGTGGAATTAATAATTCTAGTGAAAATCAAGTTTCACCAATTTACGGAGACCCTTCTTTCTCATGCTGGTGCGATGAAGATGAAAAGTTCTTTTTACATGTCAATTAAAAAACTCTGATGCAACTGTTGTAGAATCTGGTTTTCAATTGCCCTTGCTTGACCAAGATAAGATAGAAAACGCAGAAGTAGGTACTGACAGACATCAATATAGAAATAAGTTTCGTAAGGGAAGTGTGCACCTGAATGGTAATAATCCTATGGATCAAGAAATCAATATGCACAGTGTGGATCATGAAATCAATATACATACTATGGATCTTGAAAACAATATACACAACAGAGTAAAAGAAGAAGATAATTATTTGCCTTTTGATATTGAAAATGGGTCTCCTAGGGACATACATTCATCAAATGATATTGATCATGGTGCTGATTCTTTTGGAAATCTTGAGAAGTTGCCATCGAAGTCAAAGAGTCCTGTCTCTGCTGCTGATGTATTGAAGACTTTATTTTTCATACTTGTTTGGTACACGTTCAGCACATTTTTGACCATGTAAGTTCATTTACTTCTATAATAATGCAATCTTGCATCTTCATTTATTTCTGTTGCATGAATTTATTATTGTTTTTTTATATTTTTCCTTGTTGATATGTGCTGCTTTGATTTGTATAGGTACAATAAAACTCTCTTAGGAGACGATATGGGAAAATTTCCAGCTCCATTATTGATGAATACTGTCCATTTCTCCATGCAAGCTGTTTTATCAAAACTTATCACATGGGTTTGTTCTGATAGATTTCATGTCAATGCTGCTATGACATGGAAGGATTATTTTATGAGAGGTAGCTTAGTGCATTTATATTCTATTTTGCTTTATTGTGAAGGAACTATTATGAAAATGATGCAGAAAACTTATAATGCATGTAATTTGGCTCTTGAATTGTCCTTAATTGAAAAATGTTGGAGGTGAAAGAACAACCGATCAAAATAATCCAAAAGTTTATGTGATTATCAGTTTTGGCAAATTCTTTGAATTTTATCAATTTTTACCTATGCTTAAGACGTTTGTATTAATCTCAGCAACATGATTCAAATTGATGAAAAGAATGTTTTATTATTTACTCAAATAAATATTAGACCACAAGTTGATTTTAGGGATAACTACATATTAAATTTCAACCTATTATCCAATTATTAATTTGAATTTTAAGCATTTTTGGCTTACAAATCCGACTCACCTTTTCTACTCCAAAACCATACCTATGTCCCTTCTATGCTGCCTTTATATTTAGGTTCCTCTTGCCTATGTCTCCACTCCATAGCCTTCATTTTTCCAATGAATCTAGACCGTCGTGTATTTCCCACTCATATAATAGTATTAAGCCCCACTCCTTGATTGCATACAATTATGAAATTCGCTTTTGTAAGTGTCATTGTGCTACAAATTTGATCCCAACACCTTGAATTCCCTCTTTTCTCCAATTTGGGTCTGGAGCCAACTACCCAAACCACTTGCAAAGGTTGTCTAGATGGATTAGATGAGGATTTGAGTTTGATTGGTGAGGAAAGCACCAAAAACAAGCAAATTGAAGGGAGACGAGGGAGAGTGAGATTTAGTGAGAGTAATAAAGTAGTGGAGAGAGCAAAAACAGATAGAATATCAAAGGGAAGGAATGACTAGGATAGGAGACCAAGAAATAGAAGAACGGGAGAGATAAGAGGAAAATCAAGCAAAGATGGACATGAAGACAACAGGGATGGTTGAAATGGTGAAGCAAATGAAGGGTAGTGGATTTAATGGCAATGGAAATAGAATAGGGAATGCATTTGTTGGCCAAGGGGGAAATGATAGATGATGGTGGATTTGGATAAGGAGAAGAATGGCGAGGATGATGATGGTGGTGATGTTGGGTCAAAGAAGGCCTCTAAAGTAGATGGTGGAAGAGGAAGTTGAAGGAGTTATTGGGACCTTTTTTGTGATTGAGGGACAGGTGAAGAAGTGGTTAAGGATGAGAAGTGGTTATGATAGAAAGTAGAGGGGAGAGAGGATGCCTTAAAAGGAAGTGAGTCCAGAGTGGAACCCATATGAATCACGTCAGCTTTCCATCCACTTTTGGATGAAAGGATGATGGAAGGCTTAATTTGAAAAGGAAGAAAAGATGTTGGATTCATAATCGTTTAAGGTTTGGTTTGAAAACTAAGTAACAGGTTGAGGTTTTTCACGAAATCATCCCTCTGTAAATTTGCTAAAAGCAAATGATGATTGAATATTTTATTGTGAAAGAGATATATTACCATCCAAAGAAAAGATTTCAAAACCTTAAGCATATTTTAGATGGAAATTTTTTATTGGTTATTTTTAACCCTTTTTTTTTAATTATTTTTCAGTTTGTTTCTAATGATCTCTAAATAGTAATTTTAGTTTTATGTTATTTGTTAAATTAACTTTTCTATCAACTAATGCTACAGATGGACTTTCCCTTTCACAGTTGTACCAACGGCTCTTGGAACAGCATTGGATATTAACCTAAGCAATGCATCCCTTGTTTTTGTCTCCGTTACATTTGCCACAATGGTTTGTTCTATTCTCTGTACCTCACCATTGCTGTCTGGAATTTCTTTCTTCATAAAGTTATTACTATTTGAATTTGGTGTGCAGTTTTTCTTTCCTGAGGTTCCTTATTAATGTTTCTATTTTTGTCTCTGCAGTGTAAATCTGCATCTCCCATATTTCTCCTCTTATTTGCTTTTGCATTCAGGTGAATATCATATAAACTAATCTTTTTGTCATCTCCAATAATTTCTGCACTGTTGCTACACAAGTATTCTATCTGCTTTTATGTTCTATTTATAATGCATGTATCATTATAGTTAATTTATCATTTTTTGACAAGAATTTGATAGATAAAAGAGCTCTTGGTGTTGTCCAAATGCAACATAACATAGGAAATATGATGTTTAACAAATATGTAAGAACATGGGAGATATCTGCCTAGCTATGTAATATTATGCATCTAGAATCAGTTTTATCTAAATATCTCATCTCCTGGATGTACCCTTGGTAATTAATTATGGATCTCTGAATTTCATATTTATTCCACTTATAGTTGAAATGTGGTTTTTTTTTTTTTTGAAAGGTTGGAGTCTCCGAGCATTAAACTCTTAGGGATCATTGTGATAATTTCTGTTGGAGTTTTATTGACAGGTAAGCACCTTTTTCATTTTCCATTTTGAATTTTCATTAATGATCTCAGTGTGCATTTGTTTACTTTCCACTTTTTGCTTTCAGATTCATGGGTTAGAAGTTAGAACAAATATATCATTTGAAAGTCAAGGAAATAAGTTAATGTGCCTTCTAGTTTATATTTGTTGGTAATGTATAATGTAGGAACGACTTGGGTGTTGGTGCCTGTGGGGAGTGTGAGAAGGCTGCATCCACTGCCTTGGTTGAGGAGTGATGCTAGTGCTATAGTTAACTTGTCATGTTGTTATTTGGGTCTGATTAGGGTTGGATCATAATCGGTCTTCTTAGTTCTGCATTTTAAAACTTTTATATGTTTCTTGGATAATAGTGCATTTCCCTTAACTACGTACATTTTGTAGTGTAAAGCATAAAGGGGAGGGGTTTTTTGGGGATCTCAAAATAGAATTGTTTTTATTTAAATTCTTGCACCACCAAATTTGTAGAAGCATTTTTCCACTCATAGAGATTACATATATGACTTGAGGGAATTTTTATGTTGGTGTATGTGCATGTAGATTTTTCGTAGACAATATTTAATCATATAGCTTGTATGTAATTGCATTTGGTTTGTGCTAGAACTATATGGCATGTGCCACCTCATCTTAGGAGGTTTATCTCATAAGCATCAGATATAACCATGAATTACATTACAAATACCCTGTTACTGTTTCATGGTAGTAGCTGTAGAACTGTTGTTGCTGTATAATCACATGTTGCACTTATCTTCTAAAGATCTATTCATTAGGTTATTTATTTTTGTGACAGCAGTCTTAATATATTAGATTTTATATTCATCATCCAACAGTCACTTTCTTGTTAGTATACTCCTTATGTCATTTGGAGCATTATTTGTGCCATGTATATTAACCTACGTTTATAATTTAAACTCATACAGCAAACAAAGGGCTTATTTTAAGCTGCGGTAGTAGGTTCATGTGTGTCATAGATTGGCTAAACATTCTTTTAATGTATGCCACATAATCTGATGATGTAAAGGATTAATTTCAGCAAGTATTATCTTGTTAGATCATCAATTAATAAGTGTTTGTCTCTCTCTGTCTCTCTTTTTTGATCAATAATTATGATAAGCCTCCTATAAGATGAAGAAGGGGAGAATAGGTGCAGTGAGCGTGAGGAGTGTTGTGTGAGTTGTTATTGGGTTTTATTTGTGTTGTGTTGTTGCTGGGTACAGATTAAGGGTAATTTAGTGAATTGACTTAAAAGTTTGTTACCTTGGGTAGTGTATATATATAGTAGGCTGGTTTTTATGAGAGAAGATTATTCTGTTCTATTTAGAAGTCCTAACTTTGTTTTCCACAGTTCAGTTTCAAAGTTCAATCAATTTGCCTTACCTCGCTTTTACCAATTCTTATCAAATTATTATTGTTTGTTGCGAGGCTCTGAGATAAAATCTTCATTTCTGCATGATTGATGCAATTCCACAATTTGTTGTCGTGATATCTCTAGCCAAGTAATTACGGTCTCATTCAATTGGATGTTGTTCATAATAGATAAAATGTAGTGGAGAAAAGCTGTCACTAAAAATTGAATTTTGGACTTGAGAATGACACTGTCATTCTGATTTTTACACAACTAACAGTGGTGATGCACTGTGTTAAATAGTTATTATCATAAGTGATATGGTGGAGAGTGCTCCCTGCAACTGTAGTTCCGACAAAGGTAATCAGTGGAAAAATGGCGAATGGGGATCATTACTGGATGAAATTTTCAGAGAACCAGTGATGGTGATGATTCCAACCATCATGGCAGGTTTTGGAGTGCAATTTACCCTCCCCTATTGTAGGCAGTGGGTGGGAATGGTTAATAATATATAAAAAAATATATATCAATTCTAGAAAATAAATGGCCAAACAATTGCTGCCCCAGTTTCTTTTAGGGAAAGGCGGGAATGGTAAAGCTTGCCTGTCTTGCCTCATTTCATTCACTAAAGGGTCTCCATCTGTTATATTGATGGTAGTGCTACAATCTAATGAACAGATGGTGGTAGCTATAATTGTGATATGGTCTAATCAGGGTTCTAAATAATGGCTGTTCTGTCCAGTATCAGTCAGATTATAATGGAAATATGGCTAACTGATAAAGGGATATAGCAAATAGGGTAGTAATATTGGGAATCAGTGGTCTTGTGGTTTGTAAAGAAGAAGAGGGTGGAAGAAAAGAGGATAAAAAGATGAGGCAGCAATTGCAGAAGGAAGGAAAGGAGTGAGAGGACTCACCATTGATTCTTCTTCTTTTTTTTTATTCCTTGTTTAATGAGCATTCAGCTCCTCTTAAGTCTTGAGGGTTTTATGGGCTTTATTTTCTGTTTTTAGTTAGTTTATCCTTTACTAACTCATTCATATTATAGGGGTAATATTTTTTATTTAAAATTTATTCTAAAGCTTAATTCTTTTTTTTTTCAATTATTGTTGTTTGGATCATTTTCCCTTATTTATTTATTTATTTTTGTGAAAAGGTGTATCTAGCTATGTATTAAAGTAATAATTTTGCTATCCTATAATTTAACATATATCTTTATAGTTTAGATTTAAATTTTATTGTTATAAATTAATATTAACTTGAAAATTATATAACATTATTGCACTACTGCAACAGAATAGTTATTACAAAATTGTATGTAAGCTCTAAGTGGAAATCATAATTTTTCCTCATCAGATATTTTAGTTTTAAATTTTATCATCTCTTTTGGATCATAACAGGTACCAATACTACTGTTTGTGTGACTAAATCTTCTGTTCAAATTCTCAAGCATGTGTTTGTTACAGTTTTTGTCATTTGCTTTTATTATTCATGCTTGTAAGTTTGTGTTTCTTCAGTGGCAAAGGAGACAGAATTTGACTTTTTGGGATTTGTACTTGTTATGCTTGCTGCTGTCATGTCTGGGTTTCGCTGGTCCATGACTCAAATTCTCCTGCAGGTATAATCTTATTACTAACTTGGTATTTTGGACTTAAAATATTGATATATAGAAATTGCTAACTCTCTGTTTTCTGTTTTGTTTCTTTCTTCCCCTTGGAACTTGATTTCTCAATTTGGTGATGCACGACAATTCAAACTGACATAAAGAAAGATGAATATGGTAGGCTCCTATTAATTTTTCATTTTCAATTCTGTTGTATCTATTTACATCATTTATATGATTATAAATATGCATTTGCAAGGATTGAAAATGTTCTTTTGGGTTGCTGGTTAATCGTTTATGCTGTTTGACAAAGAAAAGGATGATTGTCCCAGCGCTTAAGAACAAAAAAGGTTCTTTGATTAGAGTAGTATGCTCTTAGTTGATCTTTGATAAGAAAGAGTTAATATAAGTTCAAAATCTAGGATGGCAAGTTAATCCATTGCCTTTATTCGTAACTTTTGTGATTGATATCTTGATTAAGATGATTGGTAGGAGTGCCTAAAGGGATTTGGTTTTTAGCGTCAATCCAATTTGTTTATTAATTACTATCTGAGTCAAATTTATATCCTCTACTCATCATTAGTTGTGCATGAGCGAGTTTTATACTGTCATGCAACATTAAGGAGCTTCTTTTTCATTCTTTTCAGGCTTGAAAAATCCGCTTACATTGATGAGTTATGTGACTCCAGTGATGGCAATAGTAACTGGTCTTCTTTCTCTTATTTTGGATCCATGGCACGAATTTAAGAAGAGCATTTACTTCAATAATTCCTGGCACATTGCCCGGAGCAGCTTGTTGATGTTTTTTGGTGGAACTCTGGCCTTTTTCATGGTATGATTCGAGTTTAAACTTTGTTATTTTTTTCTTTCATGTTATTTTTAATAGAGTAATTATTATTATTTATATTCTTAAGGATGGATATGAGCTTTGGTCTTTTAAATTTCAAAAACTACTTGTCAGTGAAGATCAAATTTCTAGTTGATGTGTATTTCGTGCTTCAGAGTTGCTCAAACTATTATGAGTCACATTAAAATGATTTAGCAAATAGTTAAGGAAAACAAATGAGTGGTCCACAACAATCTTAAAGAACAGATCAGCTTTTATGCCAGGGAAGTTTATGAATGGTGCAGTTTTCCTCAAAGATGGATTGATGCAGAAGTATTGGGAAAAAAGAAACGACCTTTATGTTATACTTGTTGATCTAGAATGGGCATATGATCCTAAGAGCATAATAAATTGAGGTTCTACATTAGATGTTGAAGGATATGCATGGACAGGCATAACAAACCGAGGGTCTTGATTAAGTGTTGAATGATATGCTTGAGTAATCTTCACTGATGGTTCAGATTATATTCTAATTCTTGGATTGCGCCAAGTATCAACCTTGCTCTTTTATTGTTTTGCTTGCAAAATGAATTGAAGAGGATGTTTTTTTTGGGTTGTGGTGGCTCCTGATAATTTTATTTCAATAGATGAATCCTTTATCATGAATTAACAAAAAGCTTGAGGTATGAAGAAGCACTCCTGAAAAGGACCTCAATTTAATTAGGACCAAGATAGAGTATAAGCAAAGCCATTTAGCAATGGAATGGGAATGAGCGAATTGGGGTTAGCTTAGATGATATGAGTTCTGAAAATATATTTGAGATATCTAGGTGTCAGTATATAATACGAAGGTGGGGGCATGGAAGATACCAACTGTAGATTATAACATGATTGGTGCACTGCAAAAAATGTGACAGTCCAGTGTGGTTGTGGAATGTTATGTAAATAGAGGAAAGTCTAAAGTGCTGTGGTTCAAGTAACGAAAAAACTGTATGAAAACATGATCCATGCTGTAGAAAGAAATGCCAATGCGGAGACCTATATTTGGAAATGTAGGGAAGTATCTGGTAAGCTTAAGTGCATTTGTAGGGAGGTGGAAATGAAATCTAAGGAATAGTTGAGAGGAAGGAGATCTATATAATTTGAACATGTGCATTGTAAACTAGTGAATGCTTTTGTGAGGAAATGAGTGTATTAAATTGGCAGGAAAAAGGAAAGCTAGTGGTAGACTTTGGATGATATGTAAAGTAATGAGAGAAGATGTAGCAGTCCTAAATCTATTAAGGTGGAAATGAAATGTATTAAGAAAAAAGGAGATCGATATGATTTGGACATGCATTGTAAACTTTGAAAAATTTGGCATGTTGAAGTTGCAGGAAAAGGGTTGTTAGTGGAAGACTTAGGATGATATGGAAACTAGTGAGACAAAATTTAGCAACCTTATATATTTATGAGAAAGTAGCCTAAACTTAGTAAAATAGAGGAAAAGAATCCATATAGCTGAGCCAACTAGGGACGATTATATTTTAGTTGACTTGAGAAAATTAGGCTTCTTTGGTCTAAGATTATGCTGTTGAAAAAATTAACATATTCTTTGATTTTGCAGGTGTTAACTGAATATATTCTTGTTTCAGTAACTAGTGCTGTCACAGTGACTATTGCTGGTGTTGTCAAGGAGGCAGTTACAATATTGGTATGAGCTTTTGCTATATTATTGTTCTATTTCTAAATTCATGCAAAAATTATGAAAAACATTATTGTTCAGTCTTTTTGCTATATTATTGTTCTCTTTCTAGACTCATGCAAAAATTATTAAAAACTTCATTGCATTATATCAATTGCCTAAACTTTCTCGTTTTCACGTGAGATCTCTTACCAGTGTTTGATCTATACATTAGCTATGCCTTGTGTTCTTTGATGGCAAACTCCATATTACTAACAGAGGTGTACCTACTCTGTATATGCTTCTCCTTGCACTTTTTCCTAATTGATATACCATGATCTCTTTTAGTTAGTCTTGCTATTCTAACCTTGAACTTAGGTATTTATTTAATTCTTTTTCAGGTAAATTACATCGATATTACTCCAATTATCTTATTTGTAACAACTCAGTACTTAAACTATTATTTGTAATAGAAAACTCCTTAAACTTTAATTTTATAATATAAAAGTACATGTTATCAAAATTTGAGAAACCATTTTACGGAATGCTGACGTGGACTTTCCATATCAGTAAGAAAGTTCCACGTGTAAAGGCCACTTGTACTAAATGAGTCCTCTAAAAAATTCACATTTCTCATCACTTTTCCACACATTCACTTTCTTTCAAACCAAATATAATTAAGCATTCCGTCAAATGATAAAAATTTTGTGATCCATTTTGTACACATGGCATTTATACGTGGAAATTTTTTATTTATGTGGATAGTCCACGTCAGTATCCTGTTAAATGGTTTAACAAATTTAGACGATAGGTACTTTTATGTTATAAAATTAAAGTTTAAAGAGTTTTCTGTTATAAATAATAGCTTAGGTACTTAGTTGTTACTTGTTAGATAGTTAAAGTACCATCGGTGTATAATTCACCCATTCTTTTCTGACTGGATTCTCATAAGGCTTCCTGTTCATTACTCTGATTCTCTTATTTAGTAATCCTTGATGTTTTTCAATGTTGGTTATAACTGCTCATTAGGGAGCTGCTAATTCGTGGTACTCACTAGCAGTAATATGGACCATTGATTGTACATAACAGGCTGCAGTCTTTTACTTCCATGATGAATTTACATGGTTGAAAGGTGTTGGACTTATCATCATCATGGTGGGTGTCAGTTTATTCAACTGGTACAAGTAAGTCATTTGTCAGCTTAGTCTTGAAACAATTTTTCTGTATCATCTTCAATTAATCCGTTCTCTTTGTGTTCATGTTTGTTTGCATTTGCTTTTTTATTTTATTTATTCTTTTATTTGTTGCTTTCTAATTTTTTAAAGGATCTGATCCATAGGAGTGACTGACATTTGACATTTAGTCAAAGAAACATAGAGGTCTTTGGTTGACTTAATCCTACCTGAAGTCTTTCTGATTTTTCAAGCTTAAAAGCTTGGTGATTAGTTCATTGCTAGATGCAGGGTGTCCTCATTGGTTCTCAAATAAAAGTAGTTCTTTGTGGTATTGTGTTTAGGGTGTCCTCATTGGTAGTGTTTGACTTTTTGAATTAAGCTAGGAGATAAAACAGTTGCATTGCTGTCAAATATATAACCTGAACCAACCGCTAAATACAACAATATAAGTTTTTTTGGGACTCAGTTCTTGTCCGAAGTCATTTTTCAAGTTCTGGTTTAATTTGTTGATCCTAACCGTTAGTGAAGAATTTTGATAGTCTGCTTATAAATTGGAGCAAATTACTATGACCCCCTGACATTAGCTAAATTCACACTTGCATCCTTGCTTTTATAAAAGGCAACTAATTAGTCCCTAACATTTTTTTTCTGTCAACAAAGTAGTCCTTTTCTTATTTTTCCTTAACTATACAATATTAGATCCGCACTAAATTTGGCAATATTTATGATAGCGTCCTTGGTTTTTTCAAAAGTCAACAAAATAGTCCCTCATATTTAGTTATGTAAACAATAAAGTATTTTAATTAGAGTTTTATTTTAAAACTCCATTTGTTAATTTTATTTAAGAGGATCAAAGGTTAAACAATAATCTAAAAATTTTGAACTTCTGTTATTGTATTTGAAGTACTCCATTTTTCACAAGAAATTCAAATATTTTTAAATATTAAAAGTATACAAAAAGCTTTTGTTAGCAAAATCTCTTTTCGGAGATAATTCAATATGTTTCTTTTATACGACAATACAACATAAACATTTAATTTTTTTAAAAGAAAATATTTATAGTTTTATTTAGAATCTATAAATTATAAAAATATGTATTCATATATATGTGTGTGTGTGTAAATTAAACTTATTCATATTTATATTATATTTATATGCATATTATATTGAAAATATTGATTTCCTTTAAAAATAGTGCACTTAGAAGCAACTATTTAAAATTTTAGATTACCATTTAACCTTTGATCATCTTAGTTAAAACTAACAAATGGATTTTTAAATAAAACTCTAACTAAAATATCTTATTAATAAACATTAGGAACTATTTAATTGACTTTTAAGAAAATAGGGATGCAAGTGTAAATATCACCAAATATCAGAGGGTTTTAATATATATTAGTGAATGGAAACTAATGGAAGGACCATGTTGTTGATGGAATAAAATATTAGGGACTATTTAGTTGACTTCTAATAAAATAGGTATTCAAGTGTGAATTTGCAAAAATCCAATGGCATTTTAGTAATTTGCTGTATAATTGTTATTGTATTGTGTTTCTGGATCAGTTTTACAGTAGTTCTATTTCTACTCGATTAATTTAGACTTGATCTGTGCTTGTAGTTTAATTTAGACTGATGGGCCTTAAATGTAAAAGAGATGTGAGGGGGTTGCTGCAGCAGTCGATGTCCCTTTGAGTTCGCTAACTTTCTGGGTTTTTACAACTTAAAATTGGTCACTTAACATATCAAGTTGTGGAATATTGATACCGAATATAACATAAGCTTCTGCCTTTTTCACTTCTAAATTTAATCCCGTCTTTCCATCTAGGGTTTACTCTTACAAAAATCACACTTCGAGTTACTCATGTCTAATTTCTATACCAAGTGAAACTTTGCAAAGTACACTGGTTACTCTTGTAAGTTGTAATCATATTGTAATATTAATTTTTTACTTGTTTAGATATCATAAGCTTCAAAAGCATCATATGGGTGAAGATGACTTGGCTGGGTCACATTCAGCAAATGCTGCTGCCAAATATGTAATACTCGAGGAGATGGATGATCAAGATGATTTAAATTAGAGCAGTCATATTCTTGAGTGAGTGTCAATTCCCTCTAATAATATTATCATTGTGCAAATTTTGCTTTGCACCTTATTGCGGCTTCTTGCTTCTCACTAGCCCTATTACTGGAAATGCTTTCCTGCTGTTTGCATTGTTTTGATTTGTTTGCACCCGCACTTTCAGACTTTGACATTGAGACCTATGAGAAACTGTTAAAATTCAGGTTTGCATGTCGGAGAAGTTTGAGATGAGTGATTCTGGCAAATATCTGCAGATTTTCATTTGGCTATCTCCATATTTTTACTCTACCAGAATGAATTGTGGACTAAGAAATTTTTTTGGACACTGAGCAGCAAGATCTCCACACCGTGACTAGTGGAGAGCCTACTTCACCATTATTATTCTGCCTTAAGATATACCTTTATGGATGCTTAGTTTTGTTCAATTGTGGGGAATTTTTCCCCTGTATTTCTTCCTTTTCCTATCTGTTTAACTCTACTGTTACGCTTATGCTGGTAAATTCATAAATGCAATATTCTTGAATCGAATATTTTCCTGGAACCCTTTATCTTTTTGATTAGTGTCTATTAGGCCAACTCATGTTTACTGTTTCATATGTACTGTTATGGAAACAAAACTAACTGTTCAGATTTATATTGATGAGCTTTGAACTTAAGGCTTTTTTCCTTATTGCAAATGGTTTGCAGGCTGGGACAGAGGGATTGTTTTAGAATAATAGATTGTGGTATGTTTTTCCAATTCAGGAATTGAGAAATCTCTGAAATAATATTCAAATTCGGCTTTTCCCTCATTGCAAATGGTTTGCGGGCTTGGATTGATAGGGATTATATTAGAATATTATTGTCCGCCATTATCTTTGTCTTTTCCCCTGTTGTTGTGTGGTCATGTATGTTCCGGGTTAATAATATAAACAATACCAATTTTTATCATTATGTTGCAAATTGGTACCGAATCTTTTAATTATTGTAAATTGGTACTAAAAATTTTGAAAGTGTTGTAATTTGGCATCCAAGTTTAGTTTAAAGTAAAACAAGATGACATGTTATCCGGTCAACATATCATGTCATTAGAAATTGTATTTTTCGGCTATCACAATCTTTGTGACTAGAAATTGGAATTGGATATCAACCAATTTGTAATAATTATAAGGTTTGATATTAATTTGACAATAGTAAGAATTGGTACCAGTTATGTTATTAACTTGCATGTTTCACATGTTTGTCTTGTAATATATTTTGCATATAATTATTAGATATTGAACTCATTATTAGTTATTATTTGTTTTATATATATATATATATTTATTTGTTTTTTTATTAATTTATTTTGTCTTATTATGTTTATTTTATTCATAGTAAATTATAAGAGTACATATTTATCTTAAATTCCATCAAATTACTATTTTGTCTATTATTAAGAGTCATATATAAAATAGAAATAGTAAGTATTTTACGATCATTTTGTCTGTTTCCCTATTCCCATTTTTATGTATATTATAATATTTTTTCCCTATCAATTCAGATTAAGTTTTTTATAGTAGAAAAAATTTAGAAAAATGTAATTCATTGTGTCAAAGTATAAAAAGGGTATGTCCTGCATTGCATCCAATTGTAAAAATATATATCCTTTAATCATGCATTATGTTTATGAAATGATATATCATTTTATCATGCAATGTGCCCCTTACAGAAGGAATCAGCTTTTTCCTGTATGAATAGATACCATCTTTTCCTAGTTGAAAAAGAAATTACCATTCCTTTGTATCAATTAAAGTTGAATTTGTTAAAAAGAAAATTTTTTTTGCTAGTTATTTTTTTAAAATTAACAGTACTGAGAGAATACAATCCGATTCAGATAATATGCGAAACTGTTATTTAAAATCTTGATCGAAAGAGTATTTGTTATTATTTGTCAAATATAATTAAATGTGTATATACATAATAATTTGTTAATATTTAAACTTTGTTTTGTAATTTTAGGTGTTTAGATATGCATCTATATTGTGCATATATGTAGCTGTCTAACAAAATTGACCATGGCAGTTGATTTGATGTCAAATTTTCAGTTGTTATTAGATTTTTAGTTGTCATGTCATATTTTATATTTAACTAGAAATTATTTAAATGAAAGGAAATGAAGTTTTATTATTTATTGGGACAGAAAAGTTTTGTGATTTTGCGTAAGTGAAATAAAGTTAATTAAGTTGAGTTTCATGTTAAAGAAGGAATTTCATAAACCACAATAGCAAAATTGCTATGTTCATGAACAATTGATATTAATTTTATTTAGATTACATATAATAAAAAAGTTACCTATTAATTTCGGGTTACACTTCCAATGTTAACATTTTTTATTTATTTATAAAATGTCATTAGTTTTTATAATAAAAGCATATATTTTATAAAAAAAAAATAGATATATATATATATATTTTTGGCATTAGTATGAGAAAATATATATATACAAATTACTTGAACCCACGTTGTTAAGGAATTGAATAAATAAGGCAGACATAAATGCAAAACGCTAAAGGAAACAAAAGACGGCATTTACTTTTGAAAAAATATTTTTCGGAGAAAAGTTTTATATTTTTAATTTGTTTTGAATTTTAGAAATTATTTTTGGTAGAAACAGGTAAATAAATATTTTTTTTTAAATCAGGTTTGGAAAAAACAGTTTACAAAAAATTAAAAAAAATTAGTCAATTAAATAAAAAAATATTTAAATTTTGTTTTTAGAACATTCAACAGCAATTCCAAACGACTCATTTAAATTTTTTTATTTATTTATAAAATGTCATTAGTTTTTATAATAAAAATATATATTTTATAAAAAAATAGATATATATATATATATATTTTTTTTTTTTATTAGAAGAGTATGAGGAAATATATATATATATAGCAAATTACTTGAACTCACGTTGTTAAGGAATTGAATAAATAAGGCAGACATAAATGCAAAACGGTAAAGGAAACAACAGACGGCATTTACTTTTGAAAAAACATTTTTCTACAAAAATTATATATTTTTAATTTATTTTGAATTTTAAAAATTACTTTTTTTTTTATAAAATCAGTTAAATAAATATTTTTTTTTCTAAAATCAGATTTAAAAAAAATAATTTATAAAAAATTAAATAAAAAATATTCAAAACCTTTTTTAAAACATTCAATAACAATTTTTAACACCCCCATTTAAATCACGTGCACTTTCATGCATTCTGTTTGCATTTACTATTAAAAGATTTTTCAGCCATGAATCCAAATCTAACTACCTTACATGTCCCACCTCCCCTTCTCACTATACACCTCTATTTATTTCAAAGGTTTTTTTTTTTTAAAAGAAAAAAATCACAAATACAATTATGTTTTTCCAACCCTTTTAGGTGAATGTAGTGGGTTTCTTCAAAATTAATGTTTTTTATTTCAATTCACAGAAAATAAGAACGAATTTATTGGTTTTTTTTTTCATTAGAACGCTACTACATATACCACCGAAGGCTTTATAAAATTCATAGTTCTACAAATAGTGAGAATATCATGAGTTTTAATATTTTAGAATGATTACATATATACAATGTTGATATTTGAATTCTCACTTTTTTTAATTTAACTCAATGCTTCTCAAATTATTTATGAATAATTAAGAAATATAATAAAGATGACGGAATTAAATGGGAGATATTTTCATCCGTTACCTTTTAGAAAATTAATACTAGTAGTTGAAGGCCAAGAAAATTAAAAACTACCAAGAAAAATTAATATTAAATATGACAAGAATATTAAAATTAAGCTTTTATTTTATAATTTTTTTTTTTTCATTTTCGAGACTACATAATAATTCCAAGCTTATTGCTCATTGATTTTTTCTTCTTTTCTCTATTGGGTAGAAGAGATTCCTAAAAATTTCTGCCTTTAATAATTCTGTCTCTGACTTTTCTTGATTTCTTCACGCACTGAACCCTTTATGACACTTAACCTCTTCTCTGCATCAGTAATGGATCAACTCAAACCCACTTCTGTTAATTCTTCTCCTCTTACTCCCATCACCTTTTTAGAAAGAGCAGCCACCGTCTACGGCGATTCTCCTTCTATCATTTACAATTCCACCACCCTTACCTGGTCTTTAACTCACCGTCGATGTCTTCAGCTCGCATCTTCTCTCTTTTCCATCATCGGCAGGGGCCAAGTTGTGTCCGTTTTGGCCCCCAATATCCCAGCCATGTACGAGCTTCATTTTGCTGTTCCAATGGCCGGCGCTGTACTCAACACCATTAATACTCGTCTTGATGCACGTACTATCTCCATACTCCTCCGTCACAGCGAATCGAAGCTTCTATTCGTCGACGTTTCGTCTCAGTCTTCAGTCCTCGAAGCCATCTCTTTATTTCCTCCTGATTTTAAACCCCCTGTTCTGATCCTCATTACCGACGATGCGGTTGCAGTCTCACCAGCCGTTGACTTCATCGACACCTATGAAGGCTTGATCTCGAAGGGCGATCCTGGATTCAGGTGGATCCGACCAAACAGCGAATGGGACCCAATAGTGCTGAATTATACTTCGGGTACGACGTCGTCTCCTAAAGGTGTGGTTCATTGTCATAGAGGTTCTTTCATCGTCGCCGTTGATTCTTTGATTGATTGGTCTGTACCGAAGCAACCTGTATTTCTGTGGACCCTACCAATGTTTCACTCTAATGGATGGAGCTTCCCGTGGGGCATGGCAGCAGTGGGTGGGACCAACATCTGTCTTAGAAAATTTGATGCGTACAATATCTACCGCTCGATCAACGATCATAACGTGACACACATGTGTGGTGCACCTGTGGTGCTCAACATGCTGTCAAATTCACTCCCAACAGAAAATCAAACCACCCTTAACAACCCTGTCCACATCCTCACAGCCGGAGCTCCACCGCCAGCAGCGGTACTTTCCCGGACGGAATCGTTGGGTTTCATAGTATATCACGGTTATGGATTAACGGAAACCGGTGGAATTGTAGTCTCCTGCGCATGGAAATCAAAGTGGAATCGTTTCCCTGCAACACAGAGAGCAAAGTTAAAAGCAAGACAAGGAGTAAGAACAATAGGATTGACTGCGGTGGACGTGGTGGATCCCTTAACCGGAGAAAGCGTTAAAAGAGATGGGTTATCTCTGGGAGAGATAGTACTACGCGGCGGCTGTATAATGTTGGGTTATCTTAAGGACCCAGTAACAACGGCCAAGTGTATGACGGAGGATGGGTGGTTTTACACCGGAGATGTTGGTGTGATGCACGCAGATGGGTATCTAGAGATAAAAGACCGATCCAAGGATGTGATAATTAGCGGCGGAGAAAATTTGAGCAGCGTGGAGGTGGAGTCGGTGTTGTACACGAATCCGGCTATAAACGAGGCTGCAGTGGTGGCTAGGCCGGATGAATTCTGGGGTGAGACGCCGTGTGCGTTTGTAAGCTTGAAGAAGAGTGGGGATTTGAATCGGGTGGCGATGGAGAAGGAGATAATTGAATATTGCAGAGCTAGATTGCCGCACTATATGGTGCCGAAGACGGTGGTGGTACAGGAAGAATTGCCGAAGACATCGACGGGGAAGATTCAGAAGTTTGTGCTTAGAGAAATGGCAAAGGCCATGGGTACTTCAACAACTAGTCGTCTGTAAAGTCAAGCAATTTGGTTTCTTAGTTATTTTATTTGCATGCATGTATTCTCCATATTCATACCTGTACTATTTTTACCCCTTATTTTCTAAAAATACATAATAAATAAAATCATTTGCTCGTCCAGACTGTAATTGAATGTGAAAATTGGTTTATTTTTCATAATTTTGAGTTGAATTTTTAATATATAATTTTAAATTCCATTAATTTTTGATACATAAAGGTGTGTTAAACATATATATATATATTGAAAAACTATAGTTTCTTTTTATTCAAATTATAGTTAGTACAAACGGGCCATCTTAGCCTTAAATATAACAATGCTTTAAAAACAACTCTTTTCTATTCAAATAAAAAAATTAATTATAAGAAATTTTTTTGTATATCGGATTAAAAATAAAACAATTAAATACATTTCAATATGTAATTGAATTTATCTAATAAATCATGTTTACCCAAGAATTTCTTATTAAATTAGTTAGTGATTTTATTAGGAAGAACTCTTTGAATTCCATTAAACATTATTGGAAAGCAATAAAAATCTTAACTATAATTAAATTCTAACCAGAATTAATTTTAGATAATAAAACAGATCAATACTTTTAAAAAAAATAAAAATAATTAATTAATTTATCGAAATATTTCATTTGATTTTATTTTTATTTAATATACGCTTATTTATTAAATAAATACATCTGCAACAACGGGGATATGGGTCAATGGTAGGGTGTGTTCGTTCAGTCAAGGAAGTAGAACTGCGAACCATGTGTTTTCTTAATTTTTTTAATTAATAAATTACTCAAAATTTAAAAGTATTATCATATTTGCTGATATTATTTAATTTTTTTTATTATTAGGAGGTCTAATTAAAAAGTTATTCTTATATAATAGGAATATTTATTTCCTTGAACACATTATAAAAGTATTAAATTTTTGTCATATGTAAGAAATTAAAGAAATTTGAACTTAGGACGGATCTATAATTTATTTTTGGCGAAGACAAATTTAATTTAATAAATAATAAATTAAAAATTATATAAAAACAATTGATGTATAAAAAAAATGGAAAGTTATAAAAAAATTATGAATTTTGTAATCTATCATAATTATATCTAATTCTAAATAATTTTGATTTTTGAAACAAATATGTATTTAGTATCACGTAACCAATTTCAAAACCTGGATTAACTGACGTACATTAAATTATAGTAAAATAATTAAAAATCCTTACTTGATGGTGGAAAAGGGGTCTGTCATGCTATGGGTCTCTTGGCGTAGGGGTTGGCGGCTCTTGGACGGTGGCAAAAGGTGAAGATCGGCTTGCAATGGGTCTTGGCAAAGCCGACATTTGAAGGAGGATAGAGCTTCATCAATGACAGAGAAGCGTGATGGGTTTCACGATAAGGGTATCATGCTTGTGGTGGAGCTGTGTTGTCGTGCAATGGCTTGGGTTTTGGAACATGAAGAGTCATTCTTGGTGAGGGTGTTGCGCGGCTTGAGGAGCTGCTATTGTTGGTGGTTGGTGACGCTTACGTTTCTCGGACAATTGAGGAGTAGCAATTGTGGGTGGCCAAAGTAGATAGGGCGTGCGATCTGAGAGGGGAAGATGAAGAATCATTCTTAGTTGTTTCTTTAAATGGGTTTTGTGACTTTCTTTGGGATGCTTGACCAAAGCTTGAGAAATGGTGGAGATAGAGGAATTTTGTTGGGTTGAAGAAGATGAAGGGCTTTTTACTTAATTAAGTGAAAACAAAATTTACCAATATGTGCTGTTTTGAAATATATTTCCCTCTTTATGGTTTTTTTTTTTTTGCCACGTACGCAGGGTGGAGAGTCAGAGTATCAAAGATTGCCACACAAAATGGTGATATACTGACAAGCGTATAATCGCTAGTTTAAGTAGCGATCATACGACAGATGTAGCTGGCCCATGCAGAGGGAGGGAGACAGACGGAGCTAGCATGTGCAGGTGTAGGGTGTCATGAGAGTTGCAGCTTTGGACAGAATGCTAGTTATACTAGCTGCAACGTCCGGCGATTTAGGTTTCAATCGTGTGTGGTCATAATCAGATGCCCGGTACGATCAAAGTCTAAATTTGGACCTATTGAAAAATGTCAAATTATAAGGAAAAAAAGTAGAGATATTATTAAATGGAATTAAAAGATTAGTGCAAGAATTAGAAAAAAAAAATTAAAATCACCCTATAGACAAAATCGGTATTATAGGAATTGTTGGGAAAAATTTTATAAGAAGTAGAAAAGTTTGTGGCACAAGATGAATTTATCATAATTAAGAATTAATTAAAATTAGTTAAGTTAATCAACAAAAGAAAGAATGATTAAGCTAATTAGTGGAACCCACAAATTTTAATTTTAGTATAAAAGTAAAAAATGAGAGGAAATATTTTCATTCTTCCACTAATCGCCATCATCTTCTCCATCCTCTCCTCTTGGCCGACCACCACCCTCCTCAAACCCTAACTCTCCATTTTTTAGTGAATTAAGCTTCTAAAAGTGAGGAAAAGAAGAGTTTAGAGAGAAAAACCAAATAATTAAAACACTGTTTAGATTGAAAAAATCTAAAATTCATGAATTGTGAAATTTATGAATTCTAATAATTCAATCATTTGGTTTGATTATAAAATACATTGATTGAACTTATACTTATATTTGGTTCAATTACCATAATCCATGGATTTAACAATTAATTTCCGATTTTATCATTTTTAAATATTGATAATTTATTATTAATTAAGCATATATAGTCAATTTCACTATATATTTAAAAAATTTAAAAATAAAATTGGTTATTTTAAGAGTTAAAAAATAAAAAAATAAAGTTATTATACGCTATAATATTTAATTACATTACTAAAAATATTTTTTATTAATAATTTAATACATATTAACACTATACTATGCAAAATAATAATAATAATAATAATAATAATAATAATAATAATAATAATAATAATAATAAAAGTTGAAATTAAAAGAAAAATGAATTTGCTTTTTTAAGATTAATGATAGTTTTGGAATATTATTAATTTATGAGAGAATAAAAAAATATGGCAACAATCGATCATTGATAAAAATCCATAGATTTTAAAATTTCAAATCCTTCGAGGTGGATGATGGATTTTAACATTTTTTAAGTAGAAAAACGATGAATTTAATATAAATTCATGAATTGTTCAAATTTTCTCATTTAAAATCCCTCAATCTAAATATAGTTTAGGAAAATTTCACCACAAGTGAGCAAGAAAGATAGAAGGAAAGAAAAAAAAAAGGAAGGGAAAGTTGATAATACTTTGGCCTACTTAGGAAAAATCATGAAGGTGAGTTTTTCTTCTCAAATTTAATATTTTCCCATCTATTTGAGACATGTATAGATAATTGTTGTCTTTAAAATTGGTAGATTGTGGTTATATAGAGGTTGTGTGAACTTGTGTTGTGAAGTGTTGGATTGTTAGGGAATGATGGAATTAAGCCATAGGTGATTGTGAATGATGATTTTATGGTTTGGAAACTAAAGAAATAAGATTTAGGAAAATGTTTATAGGGCTGCCTAGTGAATGAGAATTAAGAGGAAGATGTTTAAAAGATGTTAATGGTTAATAAGTGACTTAAAAATGATGAATGTTAAGGAAAAGAATATGGAATAAGTGGGGCTGATTTGTTTGTAATGAATGAAGTGAATGGTTATTGATTATAATAAATATAAATAAAGTAAAGAAATAAAGATATAGAAAGAGGTAGAAAAATACTAAGAATATTAAACATAGTTCATGCATAATCATTGATTAAATACGACATTGAATGAAATTTTGTTTATTATATTAAGGTCAAACAAGTGGGTAAATGAGTACCCATCAAGAGATGGATATAGAGAAAGAAAAGGCCATCTAACAAGTGAAGAAAAGAAAAGAAAAAGAAGAGGATTGAGGTCGATTAGGTATGCACTTATTTGATAAAAATCTTGCGTGCTATAATAATCATGAAATATTGTGTAATATTTGTTGATGCATGTGATTCGCAATATTAAGTGTTAAATTATTGCGTTTAAAGTTTTGTGGTAAATTAGTGTGATATGTCGAGGTTTATGAATGTATTTAAGGTCTAAAAATTTTGGATATGAGAATGATTGCATATGACTAATGAATTAATTAATTTGTAATGAGTCCAATAGATGTCATGTTACAAATTCACTGGAACAGTCTTGACGAATTTTCATAACTTATGTTTGGGTAATTGGATTGGTATGAAACCAATTAGAATTGAAAGTTGACTCATAGTACTAAAAATGTTATAAGAACATAAGTTGTAATTCGAGTTGTAACTAAGTCAAAAATTCATTACAAAATCTCAGATTTGGAAGAATCATGTAAATATTGGATAAATTTTGGTTGAATACCTTATGAAAAATTGGTCATAACTTTTGGTAGAAAATTCGGATTCCACTTATTCTTTTTGTAAATTCAAGATAAGACAATAAGAAAAAGTTTATAAAAGACTGAGATCTGAATTAAACCTGAACTTGACCGAAATTAAGGCTCAAGCCGAGGGTCGGAATCTGTTATAAGAATGAAATTTGTATTTTGGTCTTTTTCATGTGGCATAATGTGTATGTGTGATAGTTGTTGGAAATTCTAATTTTATTGGTAACTTTATAATCAATAAACAAATATAATTGTGAGAAGTAGTAAAAAGAATTATTATTGCAACAATAATGGTAATGATAACAATAATATCAAAGCTCTAGTGTGCCTAGTCTAGAACTAAAATAATAAATAGTTTGGCATGTCAATCAGGAAAAAAATAAAATGCATGCGATAAAATATTATTTGTAAAATCGATAATGACATTGTTCATAAAGTCGGTAATATCATTATTTAAAAAGTCAATAAAAATACTATTAAAAAGCCAGGAATGATATCCAGGTATTCCTATTGATGAGTTTAGACAAGTGTTATAGGTTTGAATAAAATAAATATTGAAAAAGAAAAATGTATTGAAAAAATTTAATTTTAGTTAGACTTTTGCATACATGTTAAGTATGAAATGATTACTTATACATTGTATAAAAACTGTAATAATATATGAAATTTATTTCTAATATATGTAATATATAAAATGTGGCATGAATATATGTGTATGTATATAAGATTTTTATCATATGAACTCCACTAAGCTAGTAGCCTAGTGCGAGTGATTTTCCTCCGCATGTCCAAAAGATTTGGAAAGTTAAAGTAACTCTTATGATAAAAAAAGAATCCAATCAAAAAGCAACTTAAAATCTCAAATTATTTTTGGTATATTTTGTTAAAGTTTTGTAATATATTATCAAATATTTCTTTCATGTAGTGTGTGTATGTAACACTAAAGTAGAGAGTAAAATATAGATATAAATATATGTTATATAGCAAGAAGCATGTTATGAATTTTATTTATATGTATATTTTAAACATATTTAAAAGGAAAAAAAATATAATAAAATATTAAAAGTAAAGAAAAATTATATATAAATATTTTAACATAACAGAAAAATTCAAAATAGTTAAGCAAATGATGCATGCTTGCCTTACTAATCTAGAGTAAGGTAAGGGGATGTTACACTAGCGATCTATCAGCAGTGTTAGTATGACTAGCGATATATCCTCAATATTAACCCACCTTCTCCCAACCAATGCCAATAGCTGCATTTACTCCCTTTGCACTACCATAAATATCACCCTTTGCCGGTTAAGATCAAAAGAAAAAATAGATAGAGTGTGAGAGTGTTAAAGAAATCTTTCCCAAAAAAGAATAGGCAGAGGGAGCTGGCTTCATCCCTTCGGTGGTTAAAATCAAAATCAGGTTTGTGTTTTTCTTTTTCGGCTAAATTATAATATATATATATATATATATATGAACTTTGCACTTTTTTAATTATATGTACTTTAAGTTTTGTAACAAATTTTATTTCGGGTGGACTGTCCTCACTCAGAGCCTATGTAGTAATAATATGGAAAAATATTAAAAGTATACAACATTGATGTGGAAAAAACAGTAAAACTGATATGAAAAAAATTATCACATAGTTTATTAAAATAGATCTATAAATCTTCTTATCAAAATTCCACTTTCTCAAAATAAATTCCGTTATAACATGGTTTGTTCCTCTTACTCAAACGATATCATTTTCGTTTAGGTGAGAGGAGTAATTTGATGTGCAAAATGACCATATTTTTTTATATATCCATGTGATAGTTTTTTCCATGTCAGCTTCACTGTGTTTTCCAAGTCATTATTTTATATTTTTAATGGTTTTCATGTCATTGCCACATAGTTCTGAGTGAGGTACAGTACATTTGAGACAAAATTTGTTACAAAACTTAAAATACATATAATTAAATTCAGATTTTTAAAGAATTCAATTGCTATAATTGGGATAAAGTGTCAATTTCAGGATTTTTTTTTAAAATTTAGCCTTTTTTTCTAGTGTATTAAGATAAAACTATTATAATAATTTTATATTGATTGTCTTTTTTATTTTAATTTGTATGTAGATTATTAGAACAAAAAAGAAGGAAAAAAATTAAAACAACTACAAATTAAGGTATGTGGATATTTTTATTACTTAATTGCTAAATATTGACTCATTGTATATAAAATGATTTTTAATGTGTACAGTAAATTTTTAATTATGTTGGTTAAATATTTTTATTATATAAGTGCGCTGAAGTTTTCATTATTTATTAATTAGTTGGGGCTTGTATAACCGAAGTTATGCTTGTAAATTTCCCCAAAACGATTTTTGTTCATGAATTAGGGCTTTAATTGTTTTACCAGTTTTTAATGATAATCATAAAATTGTGATAGTAATTTCTAGATTTTTTTTTTGTTCAGTTATGTTCAATAATGTTTTGAATTTACATTGCATATATGGATGTGAGAGAAACTTAATAATTTCAAAAAATTAATTTTTTAAGACTAAAAGACTATTATTTATTATAAAATCTTTGATATGATAGGAAAAGAAAAAAAAAATGAAATAGAAAAAGTAATTCTTGTTGTCCAAATAAGGAATAACATATGGCCAACAAATTTAGTTCTAATACTAAAGAGGAAAAATAATTTAAATTTTTTAATTAATATAACCCAAAATATTATATATATATATATTTATTTATATTTACACACAATAGTAATATCAATAAAAAAATTCTAAAATTGACAAGATTTCGAATAATAATTTATATATAAAAATTTAGAATCCTTCTACTATGTATGAGGTTTATAGATCAAACTGATTTATTATTTTGAATTTAATTTATAAATAATTATTGATTATTGATTATTTCACTTTTTGTATATTTTTTTTTGAGTTTTATAAATAGGTTATTTGCATTATTTTTTACCATTCAAATAGTGTGTTATATAACTTAAATATTAAATATATAACAGTTTATTGGGCTGTAAATATAATTCAAAATCAATTCGGTATTGATTATGAAAATGGTTTATCAAAGATATTAATGAGCAGAGATAGATTGTATATGCAAGATGTGACACCTCATCTATATAATATGAATAATCTCATTATATAAGCGGAATGCTATAGACGAACTAGGTAAAATCAGTCCAAATTAAAACTTCTTATTTAATATCTTAATCAATTTATTTATATCCAATTAGACATGCAAATCTAATTATCAAAACATATCGTCATGTCATATAAAAAATAATATACTTACCATAACTACTGGAATTAATGTTTTCTAACTTACCAAGCCTCACATCCCACTGTTTATATATATAATATCCAAAATATAAAACATGTTCTTATTGTATACAAAACATATATGTTAAAATCTATATGTATGATCATAAACAAAATACAAAGATAATATGTCTCTGACCCACAAACCGGGTCTAATGCATTTCCTTTAGTATGGACTTGTACATTCTCTATTAACTTTACAATCTACTATCTATAAACTCCAGTTCCTGCATGAAAAAAATCTACGCTAAGTCATTTCTAGTTTAGTGGTACATATAAACATTTGAGTTTTCTATGCAATCACATAAATGCATGACATAAATATATCATGGCACATTTTATGCAATTAATACACACATAATATGAAAGGATAAACATGTCAAGCTCATTCAACAAATAAGTTCATATTACCTCGCATAATCATTTCTTACTTTATTACTTATGTCAATTAGTTAATTTCCATATTCCATTATTTAATTTATTAGCCCAAACCTTACATTTTACATTACTTTCAATACCCAATATATTATTGATGCATATACAAAACATATTATCTACCCGTATATGAAATTTATATGCACTTATAATACTATGTGTGCATAACCTTTATTTATTCTATTACATTATTTGAACATAACTCAAATATGACAAGTTTATATGAACAAGTATCAAGAGAAATTATCCATTCAAATTCCAGGTTTCCTTTTATCAATTATTAGTCAAAATTTTGTTCCCAAACTGTCCAGATATAGGGCATATGATAAGGGCGCTTGCAGAGATAAAGTCAATCTACTCGCCATAATCTCAAGTCAAGAGGGGTTGCAAAGCTAAAGCTACTTGACTAAGTATATCATCATCATTTGTATGTAGATAAGATCAAGGAGCGCTCATAGAACTAAAGCCGCCATGTTCTTTAATCATATCAATGTCGGTACTATATTGCCCCCGCAATAGTGCATCATCTATCCTTAATTAGTCCTTAGATAGAGATATGGGCAATTTAAGCCATTATTTTTATGTATTTCCTTTATACACTTATTTACCATCATTAATAAACATCATGTACACATATAACAAACACCTATGCAAGTTCCAAATCATGTAAACATATAGTATTTCATCACATATAATCATGTAAAGGTCACATAAAGGTAATTAGTATGTGCTCAAGTCATAAAAATACTTAAATCTTATTTTTAATACATAATGTCACGAGTGTGACTCTAACCATCACGAGTGTGATCCCAGTTGTGAACCTAGCTGTGAACTTGGTTATGAACCCTTTTCTTTCATCCTGTTACATTTGTCACGGGAGTGACTCTCTGAGTCACAGTTATGACTCATTTGTTCCTCTTATTTTCCAATTTAAACCCATTCTTTTAGGCATCAAACATTCATATATCAAATCCAATCAATCTTTCACACATTTTTACAATATTTCCAAGTTCTAAACATACACAAATTAATTACATATCATTATTAACTTATAATCCAACAATACACACACATTTAATGCCTTAGTTCTCTTATTACCAATTCGATTTCACAATTACTCATTTATTTATCTTAACCTATTTCACTTGGTATCACAATCACACAACATTTTTAGCAATAATTCAAAATTCAAAATTATGCTCAACAACATTTTATCACAACAACTATATACATACTCTTTAACATCTTATTTATGATGTATTACATGCCACATACATATCTCACTCATTTTCATTATTCAAGTATGCAATTTATTCAATTAACACACAAGTGTGCAGTAAAGGTAAACTAAAATGCATATATATATAAACCTTGATGGAGCTTGCCTAGCCTTCTTAATTGTTTCCTTCCTCTTCTCCTTATTTTCCTATGATAAATATTAACAACTTCCATAATTATACCACAAATACATAACCATAAATCTATCCCTAAAATTCCCAATCTATGTCTTAAACACAAGATCTCATCCTAATACCCTTATTTTATATTCAATTAAACTCCAAAAACACCTCCCATACACGAGCTTAACAACTTCCTCTATAAATTCAATTACTTGTTATCCTTCCTCCCAACACAAACAATCACACCAATAACCTCATAATCATCATAAAGAGTTGAAGAAACATATTTTCCTTACCTCTAAAGGGCAAAAAATACACTGACTTGCGAAGGGAAAACCAAGTTCCTCCTTCTACCTCAAAGCTTCTCCACTCCAGACCTTGATAAATTCCTTAATTCTTGATTTTAATCTTGGTTTCAGTGTTTGAGAGCTTAGGAATCCACAAGAGAATGCTAGGATAATGTCCTTGTATATTTGGGGTCAGGTCTTGGTGTTTGAGTTGTTAATGACGAGCTAAAATGATGAATAGTAGTGGCCATTCTTAAATAGCAAAGGTGTCACGACTATGACTATATGTCATGGGCGTGACACATGTACTATGCCAACTGCCTTAAAATTTTTTAGAAATCTCCACATTGCTCGATAGTCACGGCCGTGACTCATGTAGTTATGGGTGTGACTGCCCTATATCTTGATTTTTCACTCTATTTTGACCTCCAACACCCTTACTAAGTCAAAATTTATCAATATACCTTACATATATCCCAAATATACCTCTCATATGCTTTCAAAACTAATTCATCTATACATATATTTTAAATTCTTACTTTTAGTTACTCCTAGAACTATTTTAAAAATTATATACAGGAGTCCTAAGTTAGTGGTGGAAAAAATGTTAAATTTGGTTGTATTGACATTTGATATGATGATGACATGATTACGGTATACGAGCATCATGAGAAGTATCATCATTATTTGAATTATATTTAGTTGTACATTGAAACTCAAGAAATGAATATAGACTTAAATGATGTTATTGGACCTTCCAATGCACATGAAGAATGTGAGAAAGGCGAGGTGGAAGATGAATGTGAGGGAGATTATGATGCGGTGGATAATGAAATTCTGATGATATTGATGAATATGAGGGGATGGAAGATGAAAATGGTGAGGAAGAAGAAGAAGAAGATGAAAGTGATGATGACGGTTGCAATATATTAACAGAGGCAATTCCTGTTAGTGATTCCAGCAATGGATATTTAGAGGGTAATGAGGTTGATCTAATGCATGCTAATCCTTATGCATAAGAAATAGCATGCCAATATGAGACCCATCCAAATAGTTCACTAAAGGAATGTTTTTTCATTCTAAAGAAGTTGTTTGAGCAGCAGCTAAAGAGCACTCTTTGCATTGAAATCAAGAGTAGAGGATGAAAGTTGCTGGATATAATATGTTTGCACTCAAATGTGAAAAGAGTGAGAATGGTTGCAATTGGAGGCTGTATGCAACTAAAAAAATTAGGAACAATATATTGGGAGGTAACTAAGTATAATGGTCCTCATAGCTGCACTAGTTCTAGTAAGTTGCAAGATCATAGAAAGCTGGATTCACAATTGATATATAGCTACATTTTATGCCTTAGTGGCTAGCATCCACAAGACATTCAACAATATGCCTTGCTACAAGAAAATATAACTTGCTAAATAGTTAGTCATCAGTAAGTTGTTTGGAGATTAGGATGAGTCATATCAAAAACTCTGTCAGTGGATGACTGCTACTATTGGTGCTAATCCTGGCTTCCATTATGTAATTGAAGATGAGATTCATTGTGTTAAAAATTATCTTGATACTACATATTGTGTATTTAAAAAGGATGTTTTGGACATTCAAACCTTACATTAAAGGCATTAATTACTGTAGGCCAGTATTATATATGGATAGATTATTTTTATATGGTAAATTACAGAGGGTGTTTACTAATTGCCTCCAGATTGGATGGAAATAATAAGGTTTTTCCCGTTGTATTTATCATTGTAAAAAAGAGAATACAAACAATTAGAGATGGTTCATGAATAACATCAGGTTGTATGTAACCAAAAATGAAAATTTGTGTGTAATAAGTGATCATTATGCTGGAATAATCAATGCCATTTTCCTCACCATTATCAAAGAATAATGTTTGACATCTGGGACAAATAGTGAACACAGATCTTAAACTAAACCTTCTGATTCTTTTAATCTAAATTGTCACTCACGACGTAGGCCAACATAATACTCTCTCTAATAAGTGTATTTCTTGCTTTCATCATTATCGTTGAATGCTAGAAGAATCCAATTGTTATTATGTTGTGCACCTATATAAACTCAAGCTCTAAATTTATACACAAACCATTATGACATGCAAACAGAAGCATTTGTCTTATCAAATCATTATATTATTGCAGCGTCTAGTTATTGATGTGTCTTCAATAATCATATGCAAATAGAAGCATTTGTCTTGACAAATAATTGTATTATTTTAGCGTCTACTCATTAATGTGTCTTCAATAATCATATGAAAACAGAAGCATGTCTTGTCAAATCATTATATTATTGTTAGCTTATTGAAATATTATTTTTGTACGTAAACAATAACAATGATATTGCAAATAGTGTTGTCAAGTCATTTTATTGATATGCCAGTAGTTATCAAATGCATGTTTGTATTTTTTTCAGATATGGATGCCCACAAGAGAGATGCAATATAGCTTGGCCTTTATAATCCATCTCTATTGAGATTACAATGCATTCATATATCAAAGGCTATTTGGCATCATCAACTGCAGTCTCCTGTACTCACAAGTCATCGTGCATCTACATTATTGTACATGGAGGAGATCGATCCTCGTATTCGAGACTTGCTCTAATAGGCTAGATTTTTAGGAGTAGCTCGACTTGGATTCTTTCAGTTGGATTGATATTTTATTATTGTACTTGTCGAACGATGGAGACCTGAGACTCTTACCTTTTACTTTCTTAAAGGAGAGATGACTATTATCCTTCAGGATGTGGCGATTCAGACTGGGTTACCTATTGATGTTGCATCTGTGACTAGACATAGACATTATGATTGAGTGGAGTTACATGCTAGATTATTAGGAGTCAAACCGCCGAACAATGTCATTAGGGGTTCGAAGTTGAACTTGAGGTGGCTTACTGAACAATTCAGTATTCTCTCAACAGATGTAGATGATGAGACTATCATTTTTCATACACATGCACTCATTCTACCATCATTGGTGGGATACTATTCATATTCAAGTCAAGCTCAAGGGTGCATTTATTGTTCCTCCCTCTTATAAAAGATTTGACTACAGTGCACCGTTACAGCTGGAGTGGAGCATGTCTAGCATGGCTATATAGAGAATTATGCAAGGCCACATATCCTATTGCACAACAGATTGGTGGTGCATTATTTTTGCTTCAACTATGGGCATGAGATTGTCTACCATCAGTTTCACCTGCACTACCAGTTTGGCCACCAAGTACTAGGATTTCAGTATGCATAAACATAGTTTATTTTGATATTATTATATTAGTACAAAATTTATTTGTTTAATACAACACTTTAATAATTTTTATAGATGAAGCATTGCACGAATCACTACTGAGGTGTCCACCCATATTCTTAAAAATACAATATACATGTTTAACTTGATTGAGACTGATGATATACTTATTACTTCTATATCTCTCTCTAAATATACACATAAATATATATTTTTTAAATAAAAATATAATATTATTGATAGGTGATTTATATCTACTGCAAGTCATTTAGGAGCCGTATACAAATGATATTCTACAAATTTTTTTTGTCGATTGTTTGAATGGCCAACAAATTTAGTGAGCTGTGGTCACATTAATTTGCTTTCATATTGTCAATTGGACTTCAACAATCCATCCTAAACTAGCTATTGCAAACTGATTTGTGATCTAACGACACAAATTGGCCTCATTAACATTCTCAATGGATTGCCATGTGGAATGCACAACTATAGTGCATCTATAATGTCATTCCAATAGTAGAAAAGCTACATTACCATTTAGAGTATATGGAATGGTATTGACGTGTCACTCAACATTGGATTTCTCCATTAGGCGGTGCTTATGGAGCAGTAGTGCGTTATATTTCTTCTGTCTAACCAAATTATAATCAAGAATAAAACATAAAAAACATGTTACTATTAATATTTGCTTTTTTATTTATATGTTTTACACATCTAAAACATGATATGCCAAATATCATGGTACATAACCGTATAGTCATGCTGCTTCACACATATATTTGATGTGTGGTCCATCACATATACGTGCATCAGACATTCTTGATCCATCACACATACGTGCATCAAACACCCTTAGGCCATCATACTCTCCATATCCTCAGCACATGACTTGGATTTCAGAAGAATCATCAGAATTAGACTCTTTATCTTGATCTTTTGCGCAGTGGTCTTACTTTGCTTCTCCTGGCTTACACTACAACATACAACAAGTATGACATTTTATGTTGTTTAGAGCTCCTATTGCAGAAGAAGAAGTGAACAATATAGATGAAGAGGTTGACTTAGTCTATTAATTGGAACAATGTTGAGAAGACATATAACAGAAGACCACCACCTTATGGTACATAAAGGTATATTGGAGAATATTGATAGTCTTTTTTGTTTGTACTAATATTAAATTTTATATTAATTTCATTCCTATATAATTTTTAATTAAAATTTATAAAAAAATTGTATTAAAAAATTAATTTTAAAAAATAAGGTAATAAAAATGATGTCATTAATTAATTAATTAAAATTAACCAATAATTTTTAGAAAATTCTAAAAATGATTTAATTATGATATAAGTAATAATTAATTATATTAATTAAAAATTTGTTATTTAAGAAAAACTAAAAAACTGGGTAAGTAATTATTTACTTATAAAATAATTAATTATTAATAATACAAATTAATTAAAATAGTTTAATAACGGGAAAAAAAAGTAAGGGCTTAAACATAGAATGCCACTTTGAGTGGCAATTTACGTTTGAAATTTTTTTTTCCAGAATAGTTCAGTTCTTGGGTTAGAGAGAAAATACTGACGTATGATCGCCCCTTAGAGCGGTGATCATACTGAACGTTGCTCTTCATAGATCATTTTCTAGTTATACCGAAATCCATCCCACTTGGTAAAAAAGGCATATGTAGGGAATTATTTTTTATAACAACATATATTGGTAAATTTGTATTTTTTTTCGCTTAATTAAGTAAAAGCCTGGAGATGAAGAGGTTGAAAAAGAACATAAGAAATTAGGTTTTGGAAGAATTAAAGTTCTTGGATTTTGGAAGAGAGAATGAGAGAATTAAATTTGAATTTAATTGGGGTTCTTTCTTGGGAATGAGAATTAATATATGACTTTCTCCGGTTTTTGGAATTCCAAGTCTAGAGAGGAAAAGACCTAGGGACTTAAAAAAATTTATATACATACAGCTATGGCCTATGACGACACTATATGCAGAGAGCAATTATTTACACCATATTTTTGTTATAAGCCCTATTTGGATAAAGTTCAAACCCATGACAATATTAGGGTCCAAGTCCATACAGAAGTCAGATACTTAGGCAAGAAGCCGTCAAAATAAAATATGTGGAGAATAGGACACAGTTAAATAGAAAGTGGAGAAAATGGAAGAAGTAACTACTACAATATGGTGCATTACAGACTGTTGAGGAGAAAATGGCAGAGAATAGAGATAATGGCAATATTTATTTTTTGCTCTAATGCTATAAGAGGAAAAAGCATTCACAGATAACTAACCAACCAATCAACAATCAAGACTTAACAATATCATAATTAGACACAATAACAATTCAATCAAGTCTTCAACAAATTTCAATTAACATCATTTTTATTCAGCAACTAGCTTCAGTATTTTAGCTTTTGTTTATCGTCATTGTAGCTTATTAGTATTATTTTCATTAGTAAAAATATTTTTCTCAACATTTGCCCTCATTCAAGATTTATTTTCTTCAAGTCTTAATTAGTCATCAATTCATTTCATTTGCTGCCAATATTTTTCATTCCAATTTCATCAAGCAATCAAATTTAAGCGTATTGACAAGTAAACTTAGAAACCTACAGTCATTTGATTAAAAGTCAATGTGCAATTTTTATTTATAGTTTGGAAAATACTTTAATTTTCCTGGCACGCTCACACTCATTTTATTTTCTTGCAAGTAACATATAGCATTATATATATATGAGGAGTCACTACAAGAATTTTACAATTTAACGACGCATAAATCACGTTGCTAAAAGAGAAAATAGTGTCGCTAAAGGTCCCCAGTGATGCCAGCGTCTCAATAAGTGCTGTCGCAACCCACAAATTAGCAACGCCATAAAAATACCGTCGCTAATAGCAACGCTAGACAGGTGTCGTTAATAGTGACGCCTTTAATGGCGTCGATAATTGAAAATCGCGTCGCTAGAAGTTGGCGACAAGAGATGCATTTAGCGACTTGAGTGGCTACTCCTACGGAGCGTTGCTATCTAGCAACACACTTGTGCGTCGCTAATTTACAATGAAATATTTTTCATTTTTTAGCGACATAGTTCGGCATTGCTAATAGTATTGGTATTTTTAATTTTCTTCTTTTATTTTCAAAACAATTGCGATCATTGTAAAATAATTTGCTTATAAAACATCTGGATATCGTGTAATTCATCACTTCATATCATTCAACATTAATTTATAATCCAAAATTCATTGTTTTGTCCGAAGTCAATACAATAGTAAAATCACGATATAAGTAAAAAAAATACATAAAACAATGGGTGGAGGATCTCCGGCCGAAGAAAACTGAGGAGCTATACCTATGAACTGGGACTACGTGCTTTGTGTGAAATCACATATCAAAGCATGCATCCACTCATCCATGATTGCTTGTAGATGTTGCTCAGTCTGCATATTTTATCTGTCGCATGAGCTCCTCTAGCTGCTCAACTTATTGATCCAACTCCTCTAGCTACTCAATTAATACATTATTTTAATTGGTTAGTTCATGATAATATGTTCTTGGTAATTGACTAACATACAGAGGCATCATTAATTTTTTTATTGACAGTAGTAAACGAATTGATATGGAGAATGAAAGTATTAACTGTTTTTTCTTTACTAACAAATGTACGAAAAGAATTTTGTTTGAACAATTAAAGATTAACATATAAAAAAAAAACTAACAAATGCATTTAGGCTAACTAGGATAGAATGAGTACTTCTAGTGGGAGTCAGGGTATGGTAAAGTTCATTTAAATTAATATAGCAAGTGGAGATTTTGATTTTGTAAAAATTTTGATGAAAAAGATATATATTAAAGTTTTGTAACAATTGTTGTGCAAAAATTATGTAAACACTACAAAAATTATAGATGAAAGTGTGTGATAAGTTCAAACACAGGTGAATTACACCGGTGGTATTCCAACTATATAAATCGTAACAAATCAGTACCTCAAATATTATTTATAATATAAAATTATCTCAATTTTTATTTTATAATTAAAATAATCTTTAAAATACTGAATTGTTACGATTTATATAATTAGAATATCGTCGGTGTAATTCACCCGTTCGGACACACACTATAAGTTCACTATAAGTTCAAACAGAATTCTGCACCAAATTGTAACATGAATGCAAAGTAAATTCTTATATGTAGAAGCTTTTGAAACATATGTGAAAGAATTGGTTCTTGAGTCAAGAATTTAAACAATTGTTTACTATGATAAAAGAAAAATCTACAAATTCTTTTTTTTATTAAAAAAAAATATTCAAATTCCTTTGCTTTGGTCGGTGCTCACACTCATTTGCCTAGCACTAATCACCCATGCATATCACTTTCACATCCGATACTTCACATTAACTAACCAATGGGTCTGTTTAGCAAGACTTAATCATTGTTTGTCCTTCATAATCAACATTATCGAAGTTTCTTAAAATGATTTTTTAGTTAATTAAAGTCATAAACAAGAGAATAAGCTGTTATGCGACCACATTGTCAAAGTTTCTCTATTCAGAGAATTTTATATGTGATCACATTCAAAATGAGACAAATTTAGTTCCTTCCTATAAAATCATTACAAACAACTCGGAGGATGATGCTTAAATCGTAGAAGAATTAACAATTAAATAGACAGTTGATATGTTGCAACTTCAAGCATCAGTTGAGCATAACAAAAGCATACCTTTCTGCCATCTCCAAACAAGGGCCTTTATACTTTGCCCAAGATAATTCTCCCGATGTTCATCAATTTTAACATTTTCCCAACTAAATTCTGCACAGGATAAACAAAAATTATTGCTTAAATCATATATTTATTCATTAACTCTTGAACTAAATTTTACACATAAAACAATCACATCTTCATCGCAAGCAAATCCCCAGTAATTCAACATGGCTGATGCAATACGCATCTAAATATTTATATAAACCACCGACATACTGAGACTCAAGATTTGAAAAAAAAAAAAAAAAACAGAAGCAAACCCAAGCACCAATATAACTAATTGAATCTTAGCTAAACCAATCCAGAAAACATCAAGACACCCTAATTGAATCGAGACCTGGATACTATTAGTTCTGCTCTAATAATAATTTTTTTAAAAACATCAAAAACTGACACAAGCACCATGATCAGAATTTTCTTTCGAACTCATATAATACACAAGCTAAATAGAACCCACGTAATCCACCATGAGCAGACCTTTACTTGACAAACAACCCTAGTCAATCTATTGATAGCTAATACAAGAAAATATCGATTCCTTTCCAAATCCTAAACAAAAAATTTCTTAAACGATAAACTAAATCTTAAACAAGAGACTTTCAATAAATCTACACTACTAAAATTAATAGAAGCAAATAAATCGAAAGCTCTTTTATTTATCAGTTTTGAATGCATTCACTAATTTTTATATATTAAATAATATATCAAAATAGACACGTGTATATTTGACATTATTATAAATAAAATATTCAAGTTATTGATTATATTATAAATGCAGTAGTTCTTTTATACTATGAAATTTACAACCCTTTGATAATTATAGAGAATTTATTATCAAGTTGTTAATAATAATGAGATAAATATCTTTGATAAAAGATAATCTTAAAAATGTTCATAATCAAAATAGGACGATGAATTGAGCATTCATTGAGCCTCTAGGTTATTACATAGTTTATTTTAAGGAGGAATCTCATTCTGCATAATATAATGATATCTAGATAAACCAGTAAGTTCTTAAAGAGTTAAGAGTGTCGAATTGTGATGCCTGATAATAATTCACAGGTAATGCTCGATGTTAACAGTTATTATCTTGGTCATAATATATGAGTCTTGTAATGACTCGAAGTTCTTTGACTTGAAGTGTCAAGACTGTCCTTTCATGGGTGCCTATGGAGGTGCTCTTACTAGACTATCCACGCTTGGTAATCTGGCTCGCAGTCATCATAGTAGTAAGACTTGTTATCTTGTAGCATCAGGACAAGATCATAATGGAATTGATATTTTAGTTTTGATAAAATAAATTCATGATCAAAATAAATATGACTTATTTGATGTAAGATTGATATTATTAATTATATTAATAATAGTAAGTCTTATTTTAATCAGAATGCAAATTATCACTTATCATTATATTGTGTAACACCTTATACCTGTGGCTATTACTTATACTTATATCATGTTATCATGTATTGCATAGAATAAGACATAGTCCTGTTTATAATGAGGGATAATTTTTTTTTAAATCATATAACATTTCACTTTGTAGCATTTAGTAATTCAGCAAAGCATAACATCCTAATTATAACATAATATATCACATATGTTAACAATTCATATCCTATATTCATATATTTCAGTTAGAAAGGTCAAGGCCAAATACAAATTTAGACGCCATTACATATTTACTAATTTATACATATGCGGTTACACAACCCAAAATACAAATGTCATGTTCCTATATATATATGCAATGCAAGGAGAGAGATTGGTGAGGCTCGGCCGGTGACCTGTGATTCATGTCCTCTATATGGTATGCACCTCCAAAATGAGCTAATTACTCTTCTTTGCCTGAAAGATGATGCAATTTGGTGAGTTGCAATTCAATAAGAATAATTATCAAAAGCTTTCTAAAGTATCAAGCCAATCACAATTACAAGTAATAATCGCCATTCGTACACATTTTTCATGTCATTCTATTTATCAATATCGTATGAATATAAATCATATTAATTCATGTAAACATTTCATTTGCTTATGCTTATGTCATTTTCTTATTGTTGTGACCAGGCTAAACAGACATTGTTCCAGATTTCCATGTGAACATTTGCATTTGCTAACTAGCTTAATCATTTGTAACATTTGTACATTTGTTAGGCCATAGGCTTTTTCTTTTGCTTTTGAACATTTGTTTGGGCCATAGGCCTCTTCTTTTGCTTTACAATGCCATTTAGCTAGTCACAACGCCTTTTAAATCCATATGCGTATGCATTTTGCAACAATCATTACTTAACATTTGCATTTATATCACATTTGCATATTCAATAATCAATCATTTCATATAAGAAAAACCTATAACATAACCATGTATTTAAGTCATTCATCACCTTTTGATATCATATCCATACCATAACAATCACGTAATTCATATGGCCGCAAGTCAAGTCACGTTGCATATAGCACGTAATAATCACATTACACGTAACACGTACCAAAGAAATCGTTCGATAATTAAACTCACCTTTTCTTTTGCTACTAAGTCTCTAACTTACTGTCTTTCGCTTCTTTGAAGCTCTCCAATATGCTGTGTACCTAATTGAATGTATATTTGATCAATTGGTAGCTAAATAAACTTAGTGAAACTTAAACAAATTGAAATATGCATTTTAAGGACCACTACCTAGGATTTGGTCTAAAGGCAGTGTGACCTTCATGTGTTCATTAGCTTATAACTTTTTCTATACTAATTCAATTCTAATTAAAGCTAACATGTATTGCTACAACATATCTAATTTTCATAACAATTGGACTATTGTGAAATATTTTATGCAATTTATAAATATATTCTGTTCTCTACCCTGTTTTTGACCATATACAGTTTTGGGACACCAAATTTGCTTTTTCATATCTTACAACGTGTAAGTCATATTTGTATGAACTTTGTATGAACATAGATATGTTAAAATGGAACATTTTTCATGTTGACAACTTTCATCCATTTTGCCTCTAAGGTCCTTATATGGTAGGGTAATTGTGACTAGTTAGAAACAGGGCTGGCATCTAGACCGGTCTGATTTGTGAAGGCTATAACTCACAACATACATAACATATTGAGGTGAAATTTATGCCAAAATTTAGCTAAGACATGTACCTATAAGTTTCATGTTTTGATCATTTATAGATTATACTTATAAGGAGCTCAAAATTGGCAAACAACTGACTAGACCTGCCTAGGACACTAAGTTGGCAGCTCAAATGTGGAACAGGCATGACTCTCTTGCCCATAACTCAATATCCGCCCATCATCTGGTCCTGAAATGTTTTTTACAACTAGATAACACATATGTCTACAATTTCATGTTTTAAGCTTCCTCAAATACTGACTCTATCGTATATAAACAAAATCAAAACAGAAAGTGATTCAGCTAGGTTCCTCAATAGAACCAGTTCTAGTCCGATGCCCATATATTTTTACAGACACCAAATCATACAAAAATATTTATATATTCATGAACTTAAGACATAGAACTATAACTTTGATGTGTGTTTCTCAAAAATCAATCTCTATCATGAAGAAAATGGAGCAGTAACTGACTGTTGCCAAAACAAAATTCTAGAAGTGATATAGTCACTTTACTACCTAAACCATGATCTAACAACATTCAAATCATGATTATCAATAAAGAAAGTGATAAATAACTCACCTGTGACCAGTTATGGTTGAGTTTGAGGAAGAAATTTGGAAGAAAAATGGAGAAGAAAAGAAGAAAGAGCAGCTGGATGAAAAAGGGCCAACACAGCTTTTATTTCCCCAAAGTTGCCGACTCACTTTTGCTTTTTCTTTTTTTTTTTACTTTTTCTGTTATTATTTTTAAATAATTTAAATAAATAAATAAATAATTAAATTAATTATTATTATTATTATTCTCTACATATTTAAATGTACTTAGTGCAAAATACTATCTAGTCAAATTGTCTACTTTAATTAATTTCACTATGCCAAATTTTATTTATTTCAATTTTAATCATTTTATTTAATTTCATTTTCAATATCTTGTGTCCTT
>CATIWF010156539.1:0-42836 GCA_949630135.1 Balakata baccata
CAAATTGTAACAATTTAAAAGTTTTGTATCAATTTACAAAATAATGATAAAAATTAGTATCATTTATATTATTAACTCTTAAAAATATTAGCAAATATCTTCCCATACTATGGGGAGATAGATGCCAAGTTTAAGCTGCAACTTGAGAGGACTTAAGGAGTGTGTTAGTTCAACTGTTAAGTTCAGCTGTTAGAAGTAGCTGATAGTTTTTTAGTTTGGTAAGATTAACTAATCAGTAGTTGATAGCTGATTATAACCCCAATCAGTTCCTGTTAGCTGTTAGCTGATTTAATTTTATTTTTAAATTGGACTATATTACTCTTATATATTTTATTAATTACAAAATACTTATTTCCTCCATATTAAATTTTTCAATCAATAAATTATTTATACTTACAATTTACAAATATAAAAATATTACAAATAATGTTTAAACTATTAATATTATTTATTTTTAAATAAAAAATATATAATATATTTTTAATTTATATATTATTTAATATATTAAGTATAAATAATATTAAATCTATTTATAAATATACATATATATTTTTAAAATTTTTATTTATAATTAATTAAATTTTATTATTTCTATTATCTTAATTATATGAAATAATTATTTTATTTACTTATACTTCATATAAAAATATATATATTTCGAATAATATAAATTATATTTTTATTGGTAATTTCATATTTTAACAGTAGCCGTTCAATTAATTTTACCAAACACCAATATCAATTAGCTATCAGCCAAAAGCTACATGCTACATTCAATAGCATACATGATGCATTCAACGGCTAAACCTAATGAGGCATTAAAGCAACATAAGTAGTACCGAAGAATGTTACTTTCTTCAACATCAGTTTCTACATTTTCGCAAAAAGCTTTCAATTTTCATGGCTGTTTTAATCAAATCAGCACCATTACAAGGTACACGATTCATTCTTTTGTACTAGAGCTTTTAATGGTTCTAATCTGTGATTTAGTGTTGATGAAATTTGATGAGTTAATTTGGGTTAAGATGGAGGGATAAATGCCCTATGATCAGATGTTGCAGCAATAAGGCAGCAAGTGTAAGAAAAGACAAGAATTACTATGAGTTGCTTGGAGTTTCTGTTGATTCAGATGCTCGGCAAATCTAGAAGGCTTATAGGAAGTTGCAAAAGAAGTATCACCCTGATATCGCTGGCCAAAAAGTCAATATTACTACTTCCCCTTCCATTCGTTTTTATACATGATTTGCTGTGGGAAATGCTGTCAAATGATGAACTTTGAAATGGAAGTTTCTTACAATTTTTACTGCTTTAGGGGCATGAGCATACTCTGATGTTGAGTGAGGCTTATAAGGTGTTGAAGAAGGAGGCTCTCAGGAGAGAGTATGATGTTTCCATTGGTCGACTGACCATTTAGACCCCAAGCTTTATTTGTGGACGAAAATGCTTGCATTGGTTAATGTCTCACATTACCTTCCAATTTGTTTGTCTGTTGAACTTCAGGGAGATTTTTTCAGCTCCTAAATTTAATTAGGTGCAGGATGCAGAGAATGTGTGCATAATGCAAGTAATACATTTGTGATGGATGAAACCCTTGGATGTGCTCGAGTCAAAGTTCAGTTTGGCGATGATGACCAAAAAATCTAGGTATGCAAGCAACTTATAATTTATTGATATGACAAAATGAGATATTATGCAGTTTGTATATGAATTACCTAAGAAAAAGACTTGGAAACTTAAAGGTTTCAGTTGATTCATGCCCTGTGGACTGCATTCATTGGGTTGATAAGGAAGAGCTGGCGGTGCTTGAGTTCCTGATTCAGCCTAAACTTAAGGAAGGTTATGGTGTATTTGGACTATTCTGGGAAAGACCAAGATTTTTTTTGCTGCCGCAAAGTCATTCAACGGGCAGCTGAAACAACAGCCTGAGCATTTTCGAAGTAATGGTGAGTCTTGGCACACATGCTGCGACTAATAGAGGAAATAACTCGTAATCATCATTCTGTTTTGTTGTTTCGTACTCAATCAAATTGTTCTACTTGCAGTACATAGAGACCCCTGCTCAAGCTGAGGCTCGAGCCAATGCTAGCATGGAACTAAAGAAGGAGAAATTCTCAACAATTTGGAATTTGGTGAAAAAAGTTCTTTGGTTCAAATATGCGGAATAAGGAGTGATTAGTGCATATCACCATCTGTCTTTTCACCTTAGTAACTACAGCTTAATACAGAGGGGAATATATAATAATACTTGCTTCATAAGAATGTACAGGAAGAACTATCAGAGAGTGCAAATAAAATTTTGCTGCGATATTTGTGTGCATTTCATAAAATATTTAGTTTAGCTTCATGTCATGATGTGTCTGCAATCGTCACAGAAACTGATTTTGGAGGGAAATAACATTTCAAGCTTATAAAGAGGCTCACATGATGAGGTAAGAAGAGATCAGTTACCAACAGCAATCAAACAACCATAAAACCTTACGATTATTGGGCAACAGAAAGCCAAGGTTGGAATATCACGTGAATTTCAGGAATCACAGATTTGCAGAAGAAATTGTCGTCCGACATGGAAACTGGAAGAATAGCTGCACATAATCCTTGACGGAAGCATATATTTACTGGATCGCTCTATATAGGAAAATCTCTTCGTAAAATAAAACTGAGTGCATATTCAAGACTTCCAAACGTCTCTCAGTTTTCCTATTAAGATCAGCAATTGCTGCATTGGATGGTTACTTGGTAAAGTAGCCAAATATGATTTCAAAAAGGAGGTGCATAGAGCCATGGACTACTAGAGCTTGCATTTGCTTGTTCCTACACAAACTGCACATTCATCTGCATCTCCTGCTACATGACTTATGCAGTGTTTGATCCTATCATTTACGACATCCTGCAACACAAACTCCAAAAGTATAAAATAAAAAAAGCATCCATTAAAATTAATAATATGTATATATATGAGCAGGTGTCCTGTGTTTATTGGGGCCGATAAGAAGAGCCTGAGAAAAAGGGAACTAGTCCTAATAAAAACAATTCCATTAACAAGAAGAATTATTGAAAGCAGAAAAGTAAAATAAGCATTAATCGGTCAATAATGCAGCAGAAAGAGTGAAACATTTCAGAAACAAAAAGCAAGTGTGACGACTGACTAATCATATTGGATCCCATTATCAATAGCTACAGACTCTCTGCAATGTTTCTATTATATTGATAAATTATAAATTAAACATACTGATATGATTTTAAATTGGACAATGCAAGTAAAACATAAAAACTGAATACAATATGGAAATATGAAAAAATTCTACTATTCAGAGTTTAAAGAGAATTACATGCCACGAGTAACTCATGCAAGCCGAGAGGTGCAGTTATGACATTTGATATCCCAGGGTGCTCCTTAGCAGCTTCATCAGTTAAGGAAGGAATATCCTTTCAAATAACATGAGATGAGACCGAACTTTCTTAGGCACCATACAAAAATTTCTGAAGTGAGCAATCATATTGGCTATCAAGTTTATAGAGACAATAACAATGAGTTACCCGGTGCCAATGCCTTCCAGGAAAAAGAGAATGGGCTAAATATCACCCGCACTGCCCCTTGTTGAATACATAAACCACATGAATCTCTTATAGAGGGCTCTGCCAGCTCCTAGTTGGATAAAAAAGTTGAGAAGAAGAAATGCAAGGAAATTTCTTTAGTTTCACAAGAGCAAGTAGGCTGAATAAAAAATATATAGCATTTGTTTGTCTCAGTAGCCAAATATTCCAAGGAAATGCATTAAGATTAATAAATTACAAAAGATAATTTATCTTCTCGCCTTTCAGCAAGTATAGATTGCTGATATGAACTGGCTGCAACTTAAGTTTCTACTTTGTTTTAAGTTTTTAGGATTTACTAGTCATAGACCATAAACAAGTGCAAGTACACTGCCTGAACAGAAACAAAAGAAGAAAGTAATTACCATATGAGCAGGCTCTACAATTAGGCACCTGGCTTCATCTCTAAACATGACAACAAAGTCATCTGAAACTGATAAAATTCAAAAGACCATGAGCTTACACGAATCAACAAACAAAATTATTAAAATGGTAAGAGCTTACATAACATGAGATTAGACTCTTTACGACGGGAGGCATGGTCAACTACGATCACAGCATCTTTCACTCCAATCCCATGTGAGTTCATTGTAATTTCTCCAATTCCATTGCTCAAGCTCAACCTTGCGGATAAATACTTGGTTTTGGAGGAACCTCGGCATAAATTTGAGATTTTGGGCTGTATCAATCTAGAATTTGCTCCAGTTTCGCTCACTGAACAAATTTAACCACCAAATCGATAAAGGAAGAAAAACAGAAGAGGAATTTTTGAAGGAAAGAATCACGAATGTTTGGCTTATCTGGTAACGGTATTTTGAAGCTGGGAGATGACCGCCGTTTCATCTGTGGCAGCCTGGCAGGAGCAAATTGACATGCAGTGCGATTTCTTTTGAAACGGTGCCGTTTCCTAGCGCTATTAAATAACTAAATTGACCTTCTTTGTTCACCTCCTTCGATAAGGGCAAACTTCGAGCTAGAACGGCTCTTAAAAATACGGTGCAAGACAAGAGAAAGAGGAATTGTTGTCCCTTCTTGGCTGATTCTTTCTGCTTGGATGAGGCGTTGATTAAAAGCTTATTCCATAAAGCTAGCCTGTGGCCGATATGAGTGAGGCTCCCTTCTTATCCTTTTGGCCAGTAGGGGCATTGCAAATTCTAGAGCTAGAGGAGGCGAGGTTGAAGTGAATAGGAAATGGGAAGAGAAGGGACCTGAATAATTGGTAGCCTCCGGCTATGTGTACGATTGTCTTTTCTTGTTGTGCGATTGTCTTTTCTTGTTTACACTTCAATTCAAATATGTTTTGGTTTCTGTCTCTTGCTTTGAGAAAGTCATTGTCTTGCTTATCTTATGCATACTTTTAAGTAGGAATTGGTTTCTATTAGCAATTTCATTTTGAGTTTCTTGTAGTGTATGGTAATCAATACTTTGTTCGGGTGAAAACAAATAAAAGGGTAGCAAAATATCTGGATGAGTGACAAAGTTGGCTATTATGTTCATCTGGGTTGATACCTATTATCCCAGTCTCTGCACAAGGCAACTAAAGACTGCTTCTTTCCAGAATAGCCCTTTTAAGCTTGTAATGCATCACTTTGTTTTCTGCCTTAATCAACAGTTGTAACCAAGAACCCTTTCAAACACCACGCTCTGCAATAGAGATTCATGCCACAGTTCCTCCTGCTGACAGGGCTCTGCAATACTATTTGTATTATTGTTAGGAATTATGGGCTTGTTTGAGGAAGGACATGATGGAGATGTATTTTCCAATGGCACAAAAGTGTACTTGCTATAAAACAATGGATTGCTCCTAACTGAACCCTTTTTTTTTTTCCTAAACTTCCAAATTTGTTTGGATATGTTTTAGATTCTTCAATTTGTCTAATTCTTGTTTAGTCTTGGATTATTTTGTCTTCAACAGAATGTGGTTGAGTATTCTTCGTTAATTTGCTTATTAAAGTTTGAAGATTAGTGTTGTAAACACCTTTTTTTTTTTTTTTGTAGTTGTAAGAACATTCTGCCATGAATAATGCAGTTAATCTAGAATTAAGTCCGCTAATTCCGGTTATGTTCACTAATTGCAAGTGAAATGGTGTGGCATCAGAAATGTGACAGTCAAAAAGTCGAGCTTCCTCATAGACTGGGGAGCATAAACTTTTTCCACAGACCTAAATATAACTTTATGTGACCTTTATATATTTGTTTCTCAGTAATGTTTGCTAGACGTTCTATCAGAGGCAACATCAGCATTGGACTTCACTATGCTATCAAAAGGTGTGTTTTCTTTCATATGATTATTTCTTGAAATCAAATGCGAATGAAGGTTTATATTACTTTGGTCAGAAATTTGATTACTTTTCAGGGCAAAACGCCTGTGTCTTGTGATGATTTTCAGCTGAATGTGATTAACTTCAGATTTATAACTTACTTGTCTTTAGAATTGCATAGTTTCTTTTCGCCTTTTCTTTGTTCTTTTTTCCTAAATGCTTCTTTTCTCCTTCCTAATTGTATAGAACATCTAATTTTATGACATTTAAATAAATGATTTTGAAGGAATATGTATGAGGTTGCTTATTCTGCCACACTTTCAAACTGCAAAACTCATGGTCAACCCTTTGGTGCCAGTAATTTTAATTTGGCCTACAAAAAGTGGACCTTTTCGATCTTTGAGCTGCAGGCACAATAAGTTCCCATAGGAGAGAGCTAATGAACAGGAAGACAGCCATGGTCTCATCTACCACTTGTATTACTGATGTTTGAAATTGGGACCATAATGAATAGATTATGAAAATTTTGATAATAAGGCAGTCTCTGACAGAATCTTGTGCTTTCTTCCTTACATTTGCTCTTCATGGCTGACATCATATTTGAAGCTATCATGGAATTACTGCTTCTGTTTGCATACTTTAGTCTTTAGGGGGACTGCCTTCTCCTATAAGCTAGCTGCCTCTGATACATTATTTGTGTGCTTTATACAGGGATTCTTTACCTTGGAACTGTTGTCTACTTCAGAAAGAGTCCAATCTTTCATCATTGCTCAGAACCACTTCTGTTATTCTTTCCCTCAACTACATCAACCTTGCGCACCACAGAAGTTATGGAGCTGCAATACCTTTAGCAGAGGCACCTAGGGTAGCTTCTCCTCCTTACTTTTGGTGGGCACAGAGGTTAAATGTGCTTGCTAGGTGTAGTTTTCTCAGAAATTGGGAATACAAAGGATACATGAGAGATGCATCAGTTGAGCTGAAGACAGACAATGATGTTATCAGGTTTTCTATTGGAAAGCAGCCTTGTAAAAATTGTTTTGCAGAGGAAGGGAAGAAGACTAGCAAACGTGTTAAAATGTCTAGAAAGGCCAAACTAAATGAACTCAGGTTCTATCGTCTCAAGGCCAAAAAGAAGATGAATTCCCCAAATCCAGAAGTTAGGATTAGATACAAACTAGAAAAGGTTGGACTTCTTTTGAATTATCTATTTCTATTTTTTTTCTTTGAATGTTGTTAACAATGCTTTGAGTTTGCTGATTCACTTTGTTGGGTTTTTTGCATCTTAGTTTAGAATCAAAAAGTTATATGGAACATTTATGCAGCATAGCTACAATGCACTAGCAGTAGCTTTCTGTTCTAGGTACTTGGCTTAAACAAGAGGTTGGATCAAAGTCTTTCACTGTGTTTTTATGAATTTGACCTTTTCCTGTGATTCTACTGATCAAAAGGAAATATCCAACTGCCAGCATGTGGAAATGTTATTACAATCTCTTAATTTTTATTTAAGTGCTCTGCATTAACCTTAGATTTTACATTTGTTCCAACAAATATTCCTTGATTTTAAGGATAACTCTGTTTTCTTTTTCAATTCTCCTCAGGCCAAACGTAAGGAAGCATGGTTAATTGAGAAGTTGAGGAAATTTGAGGCTCCGAAAATACCAGCTGAAACATATGATCCTGAAATGTTAACGGAGGAAGAGAAACATTATCTTAACCGTACCGGAGAGAAGAAGAAGAACTTTATTCTTGTTGGAAGACGAGGAGTATTTGGAGGTGTTGTTCTGAACATGCATCTTCACTGGAAGAAGCATGAAACAGTGAAGGTTATTTGCAAATCCTGCAAGCCTGGGCAAATCCACGAATATGCCGAAGAGCTTGCTCGACTGAGCAAAGGTATTGTTATTGATATAAAACCTAACAATAGTATTATATTCTACAGGGGAAAAAACTATATTCAGCCACAAGTCATGTCCCCTCCAGATACCCTATCTAAACAGAAGGTAAATTTTTCTTTATTATTTAATTCATGCCTCTGCCATTTTGCAAACAATATTTGGCCCCTAAATATAACACGTTTGCCAATGCAGCCCTTAGACTTTTCGAATGACTAGTTTGGCACCTCAATTTGATTTTTTTTTTTCTTTTAAAAGGTTGAGGTGTATTCAAAAAATCTGAGGATTGCAATGGCAAAACATGCCAAGTTTAGGGTCCAAATGATGTATTAAGCCTATATGGAATTATACTGTCAGTTCAATGAACCACTGGATGTTAATGATCTTGTGAATAATCTATAGTCGCATTCCATGCGTTCTGCAGGCCCTGGAAAAGTACAAGTACAGACAGTCCCTAGAGCATACAAGTCAGTTCATTGAAAAATTGGAGAAAGAGCTTGAAGAATATCATGAACATGTTGCTCGTTACAAGAACAGAAAAGAGGATATATCACATGTCACTATTGCTGATGCATGATGGTAACAATATAATACTATAGCAATTTTGACAGTGATTTTATTTGCAGTATTCATTTTGTAACATATATAACAAATGAGTCAATAGTTTTTGCTGAACATGTTTATTTGGTTTGAAAATTTTTCTGTTACAGATTTAATGAATTTTTTTTATTAAAAATATTTGCCGTGATATTTAAAATATTGTGTCCAGATTTTGAGGTATACTTTCATATCAACTCCATAATTTTAGCTCTATTTTCTTTATCTCAATATAACCGTTACTTAGCTGATTATATAACTGAGTTTATCTTTAATAAAAAGGCAGACTCGCTCCACCATTTTTACTCAGTATTGGTGAACGTGAGGAAGTCACTTCGTTATTTGTTACAAAAAAAAAAACTAATACCGCTTTCCTTGAGGAACAATATAAATATACTTTGTTCTTTCATGCTCTCTTTAATATAAAAAAAAAAAAAATCCGAGCCGTACAAAATTCACTGAGCAAATTTAAAGTTTATTATCAGTAAACTTTGATACATTATTCTTTGGTGAGCGTGGGCAAAGTTTGGTTCAAGGATACTCTTAGCTGCACACTAGAAATCCAGTGGATTGTTGTATCTTGAGAGAAGAATGTGATTACAAAAAGTTACCAGTGCAGTGGGAGCATTTCCTCTCTTAGGATAGTGCTTCTACGTGTTTCAATCCAGACTATTCCACTCCCTTTTATTTAATTACATATTTAACTTTTGAATCCGTTTGTTATTGTTGCTTGCTTTATTTTATTTTGTTGATTTAATTTTTTTTCCAACATTCTAAGGGAGGAAGTCTTTTTCTCATGGATATAATTAATTCTATGTCCAGTAAGCCTGAAAAATTCACTGGAAAAAAATTTTTTTTTGGCAGCAACAAATGAAATTTTGGTTTACTGAATTAGGACTTTTTGCTATGATAAGTAATGGAATTAATTCTGACAGTTTTACACAATCAACTAATACTGTTATATCTAGTGGAACTAATTCTAGCACAAAAGTAGAATCTAGGGGGTGTTTAGTTCATAAAAAAATAGGTGGAAATGGAAATGAGTGATTTTCGTTGTTAATGTTTAGCTAGAGAAAAAATTAATGGGAATGAGAATGTGATTCCCCCATCAATTGGAATCATCCATTCCCCTCTCCTCTCAGGGAATCAAAATTTCATTTTTATAGAAATCAAATTTAATTAACTAAATATAATTACAATCATTTTATGTAATTGATTAATAGACTCTTAATTAATGTAAGAAGACATTATAAAAAATATATTATTTTAATAATATTATTTTTTAATAATAATAAAATTAAAAATATAGTTATTTTAAATAAATTGAATTTATGTATAATTTAAGTTTAAATAATTCGAGAATTTAAACTATATTATTTTTTAAAAATTATATTATCTTATTGTTGATCAATAAATTTACATTTCAAAATAAATATATTTATATAAATATAATAATTTTATTAATTATGTAAAAATTGAATTTCATTTTCATTATTTAATAAAAATGAACTAAACAACATGTTAAAATCAATCATTCTCATTCCAATTCCCCTTCATTCCAATTCTCATTCTCATTTCCATTCACATCCTTGAACCAAACGACCCCTAGTGATAAGGATTGCGCCATAGCAGAATTTTAAGTGCTTTGTTTGATAACATTTATTGCATTTTTTGACATACAAAAACTGTTGTTGAACTTTGGGAAGCACTTGAACATAAATATGATACTGAAGAAAAGGGTTTAAAAATATATTTTGTTGAAAAATGGCTTGATTTTCGGATGGTAGATGGAAAATCTATTTCAGACCAAATTCATGAGTTTGAAGATATTATTTTTGATATGAAAATGAAAAGCATTGAAATTAATGAAACTGCACTTGTGACTTCTCTCATCAAAAAATTGCCCCCTTCTTGGTCTGATTTTTCTATAAGTTTGAAACAGAAACTTGAAAATTTCTCATTGAGTGATTTGATGGTTACTTTGAGAATTGAGGATAGACATCGTACTTCTCAAAAGTCTTCGCAAAATTCTAGTTTTCATGCCAAGGCATATGTGGTGGAAAATGGTTTTAAACCAAAAAATAAAAGTTTTAAAAAACATGGGTTTAATAAAAATAATGAGAGCAACAACAACAATCACGAAACAAAAGGTAAAAATGTTAATAAAAAAAAAATGGAACTATTTGCTGGGTTTGTGGAAAGTCTAATCATATGGCTAAAGATTGCTATAATCGTCATGGACAATACTCTCAGCCTAGTGGATCATTTAAAGCTCCTAAATCTCAAGCTAATGTTTTAATTCAAATGATTGGTGGCTAGACTCTGGGGTTAATGTGAGCAGATAGAAATTTATTTTTTTTCTTTTCAGATATCAGGCACCAGAACTTTAACTATGGGGAATGAGAGTGTGGCTTCTATCTTAGGAGAATGCCAAATCAAACTAGAATTGTCATCTGAGAAAAATACTTACATTAGAGAATGTTTGTTATGTGCCTAATATTAGGAAAAATTTAATTAGTGTTTCTTTGTTGGGTCAGCATGGTTTTAGAATAGCTTTTGAGTATAATAAAGTTGTAATTACCAAACATGGTAATTTTATTGGTAAAGGTTATTTGTTGGATGGTCTTTTTAAGTTTAATGTATTGCATTCTATTAATAATAAAAATTTTGATTGTTCTTTATCTGTTGAATGTTCTGATTCTTGGCATAATAGATTTGGACACGTTAATTTAAATACTATTAAAAGAACGATGAATTTAGATCTTATTCTTAAATCTGTTATTAACATGAAAGAAAGATGTGAAATTTGTGTTTAAGTTAAACAACCAAGAAAACCTAACCTTTTAAATCAGTAGAAAAGAAAACTATATTTGTTGGAATTGGTTCATACTGATGTATGAGATAGTAATAATGTGTTAACTCGTAGAGGTAAAATATTTTTTTTAACATTTATAGATGAATTTTTAGTATGTTTATTTGATTAGTTCTAAAATTGAAGTTTTTGAAAATTTATAACGCTGAGGTAGAAAATTAATTAGAAAAGAAAATTAAAATTCTAAGATCAGACTGAGGTAGTGAGTATTTTTCTATAGAAATGAATGAATTTTGTGAGGTCAATGGCATTATACATGAAATGACATTAGCTCATGAACCACAATCTAATGGAATAATTGAAAGAAAATATATGACATTATTAGATATGATTAATGCTATGTTAATTAGTTCTGGTTTACCTAATAATTTGTGGGGTGAAGCATTATATTTTGCTTGTCTTATTTTTAATAGAATTCCATATAAAAATAATAATAAAACACCTTATGAATTATGAAAAAATAGGAAGCCTATTTTAAATTATTTCAAAGTGTGGGAGTGCTTAGCTAAGGTTAACATTCCTTTAAATAAAAAAAAAGAAAAATAGTGTTCTTGTTGGTTATTCTTTGCATAGTGTTACTCATATATTTTTAGTGTTAAATTCTGAAGTTTCCGATATTTCCATTAATACAATTATAGAATCTCGGGATGCTGTGCTTTTTTGAAAATATTTTTTCTATGAAAAATAATTTATGTAGAAATGTTGATAATTCCAGTGCTAATGATAATTTGGAATCTTTGACACCATTTAATAAAAAAGATCATTTTCAGCTTAGGAAAAGTAAAAGAACTAGAAAAAGAAAAAATCTTAGTGACGATTTTGTCACTTTTTTATTAGAAAATTATCCCAAAACATACAGTGAAGCTATGAATTCTATTGATGCTTCCTTTCTGGAAAGAGGCAATAAAATGAAATGGATTCTTTAAAAGTTAATAAAACTTGGTTTTTAACAGATCTTCCTCCAAGTTGTAAAACAATAGGTTGTAAATGGTTTTTTAGGAAAAAATTGAAAACAAAAGGATCTATTGAGAAATTTAAAGCAAGATTCGTTGGTAAAGGATTTAAACAAGAATGAGTAGATTTCTTTGACACTTATTCACCAATTTCAAAAATCACTACAATTAGAATTTTAATTGCTATTGTTTCAATTTATAAATTAGAAATTCATCAAATGGATATTAAGACTGGTTTTTTAAATGATGACTTAGAGGAAGAAATTTATATGGATCAACACGAGAGTTTTGTAGTAGAGGAACAAGAGAAAAAAGTTTGTAAACTTGTAAAATTAAAACAAACTCTTAAACAATGGCATGAAAATTTTGATTCTAGTTTGCTTAGTGGCTTTCATATTAATGATGCTGATAAATGTGTATATATAAAACAATATGAAAATTCTTGTGTTATTCTTTGTTTATAAGTTGATGACATTTTAATTTTTGGTATTGGCATGAATGCTATTAAAGATGCAAAGTCTTTTTTACATGACAACTTTGATACGAAGGATCTTGTGCTATTGTTACTATTTTAGGAATTAAGTTATTAAGAAACAATTATAGAATTACTTTAACTCAATCTCATTATATTGAAAAATTATTATATAAATATAATTATGCTGATGTTAGCCTTATTTCTAGTCCATTTGATCCTTTTATTAAATTTTTTAAAAAAAATACTAGTGATAGTATTGCTTAACATATATATTCTCAAATTAATAGGTATTTATTACATTTGACTAATTATTTATATCCTATGTAGTTGGTAGATTGGGTAGGTATACTCATAATCTTAGTATGCAACATTGGTCTGCTTTAGAGATAGTATTTAAATATCTAAGAGGTACTATAGATTATGGTATAACTTATTGAGCATTTTCAGTAGTAGTAAAAGGTTTTTGTGATGGCAATTGGATTTCGGATTCAGATGAAACCGAATCAACAAGTGGTTGTGTTTTCACATTGGGAGGTGGTGATATATCATGGAAATCTGTAAAACAATATTTAATTTCTCATTCTACAATGAAAGCTGAATTTATAACTTTAGATATAGCTAGTGTAGAAGCTGAATGGATTAAAAATTTGTTACATAATAGTCCTATTTTACCAAAACCAATTCCTCCCATTTCTTTGTATTGTGAATTTTAATGAGAAAAGAAGATATTTGAGAAAGAGACATACGTCTATTAAACATTTGATTTCTCATGGTGTTATTTCTCTTGATTTTGTTAGATCTAAAAATAACATTGCGGATCCATTCACAAAGAGACTGTTTTTATTAGTAAGTTATTGAATTATCAAGAGAAATGAGATTGAAGCCTATAAGCAAATCATTTTAGCAGAAACCCAACTTCATTCATGGGATCACCATTCATATGAAGTATATTTAAAATAGGAAAATACTATTTAATGAATGGCGATCCCATGAATAAAGTTCAATGGGTAATAATAAAGCTACAATAAGTTATTGATAAAACACTATTTAATTAAATGGGGGTATTTTCCATATTTCATTGCTATGGTGCAAGTGCTTTCATTTATGATAAGGAAGAGTTCTACTCTGAATGAATCTAAAGGCATTTTGTTTGCCGGATGTTAGTTGCAAACACTCTCGGAGGATTCACCTATGTGAATGTGGTAATGAGGTCGCTATTGTGGAAAAATTGGGTTATTCCCTAAAGACATTCATGAAACAAGATACATGTGCATGACCGTAAAAGCACAAAACTAATAGAACCATTGATTTTGCCCAAAGTTATGTGTGTAATGAGTTAAAATTTGGTTATGAAAGTTTAGTTCAAGGCGCAAGTTTACTATATCTTCTTCAAATTGGGACTCATCCATACTAAATAAAGGTTCAAACCCGAAATGTACCTTTTCCCATTGCATAACTTTATACTCACCAAAAAATAATGTATTTTATTTATAGTTTAAATAAAAAAATAATAAATAAGAGAAAAAAATTTTAAACCAAAGTGGGAGATTGTTGAACGTGTTTATTTGGTTTAAAATTTTTTCCATTAAAGATTTAATGAATTTTTTTATTAAAAATATTTGCTGTGATATTTAAAATAGGAAAAAGTTCAAAAAATATATATGTAGTTTCCGACTTTTCTAATTTTAAAAATATTATATTTTTTGTGCAAAATGAGAACTGTGATTTGTATTGTTAACAACTTTAAATATATACCGTTAACGGTGTTAAAAAATCTAGGAAAAAGTTCAAAAAATATGCCTATAGTTTCTAACTTTTGCAAATTTAAATATGTGATATTTTTTTGTGCAAAATAAATATTGTGGTTTGTGCCATTAGCAATTTTAAGTATAATACTTTAATACTAAAAAAGACAAGAAAGAGAAAATGAAAGCCTTTAAAGCAACTTGAAATTATTCTAATAATTCAAGTGATGAAAAATCATGATAAAGTTGTCAATTCTATATTTTTAGATTAATAAATGTTCAAATTAATAGCAATCATCACATCAAATATTTTATTTCCCTTTGTTGAATTTAAAAATGAAATTTTAAAGACTACCAACTTCTTTTTCTAATAATGTAATTTTTTTCAACAAGTTTGGCATAATCATTTAAAATTTTATATTAGTAAAATTGCATTCATGTAAAGATTTAATTAACTTTTCACTAGAAGTTTTTTATTTCTCAAGTTCTCATTTTAGAGTTCTAAGTACTTTTTTAAGTGAACTGATTATAGAATAATATTTTTTACACTTATGCATAAGTTTTTCAATAACATAACATGTATCATGTTATTATTATTAAGAGTGAGATCAAGTTCCGAAGTTATCTAATTAGTATAAGGCTTTTGAAGTGCTATGAAGCAAATATTAGCAATTTCATTACCTCATTTTTTATTACTAAAGTTATCTCAAATTGTTTTGAAAGTTACTTTTCTCTTTCTAAGTGTTAGAAAAATATATTTAAAATTACTAATGACGCAAATTATAGTAAATATTTTGTACAAAAAAAAATACAACATACTTAAAACTGTAAAAGTTGAAAACTACATGCATATTTTTTGAATTTTTCTCCAAATTTTTTAATGTCATTAACGTTAACTATATGTATTTAAAATTGTTAACGACATAAATAATATTACTTATTTTATACACAAAAAAATTTTATACAAAAAAAAAAATACATATTTAAAATTGCAAAAGTAAAAAACTATATATCTGTTTTAGCTCTATTTTCTTTATCTCAATGTGACGGTTACTTAGCTGATTATAACCGAGTTTATCTTTAATAAAAAGGCAGACCCACTTCACCATTTTTACTCAGCATCGGTGAACGTGAGGAAGCCACTTCTTTTTTATTTGTATCCAAAAAATCTGATACTGCTTTCCTTGAGGAACAATATAAATACTTTGTTCTTTCATGCTCTCTTTAATTTTTTTTAAAAAAAAATCCGAGCCGTACAAAATTTACTGAGCAGATTTAAAGTTCATTATCAGTAAACATTGATACATCATTCTTCGGTTAGCGTAGCCAAAGTTTGTTTTGAGTATATTCTTAGCTTCGTACTGGAGATTTAGTGGATTATCATATTTTGAGAGAAAAATGTAATTACAAAATTTTACCAGTGCAATGGGGGCGTTTCCTCTCTTATGATAGCGCTTCAGCGTGCTTCAATTCAGACTATTATACTCTCTTTTATTTGATTATATATTTAACTTTTGAATCTATTTGTTATTGTTGCTTACTTTGTTTTAACTTATCCTATATTGCAGATTTGTTGATTTAATTTTTTTTCCAACGGTTTCTGTATTGGGTAGTAGATGGCATGTAATTTCTGCTGAAGCAATGGTATTAACAAAATTAAGAAAAGTGAATGCATCTATCTCCCGTCTTTTGTAAAACAAAATAAAAATAATATACTTTTATTGCCTTTTTTTTTTTTTGGTGTGTGTGGTAAGAAATCAAAATAATTTGCTTATCTTTTTAAATTCTGAAAAATTTGCCATATGGGACCCGTGCATGTGCTATTTCTCTCATATATAGTAAATTGTGGATGGCAGGTAGTATCATCTTCCTAACAAACTATCTCTAGCAATAATGCTGCTCAGAAATTATATGAACTAAAGTGTTTTAGTTATCTTTTACACGTGGATTTCTTTGCTTTTTCTTTCTATTTTTTGGAATATGATAAGAATGCGTAAGAGGTGACAATTTTATTTCCACCTCTTTTTTTATAAAGTACATGTTGGGGAATGAGAGGATGAAATTCGAATCTTTGATAGAGTCATAGGTAATTTTCAATTTTATTCCGACCTTGATCTCAAGAATTATTTGAACATGAACTGAACCCAGGAAGACATTTGCAAATTAAAAAAAAAATTACGGTAGATATATTTTTATGGTTGTTGGAAACAGACTATGATGATGAATTATATATTGACTAAGATATCTCTGTCATGATGATGTTACCAAATCACTACAAGCAGAAACATCCTTAGCTGCTACTCTCCTTAGTTGGTGCTTTGCTTCCAATTAAAAAAGCAAAACACAATTGCCTCCAAATATAATCATAATTAAGTCACTTTTAGTTTGTAACAGCCGAATCGGTGATTCATAATGTTTGTTGCTATGTTTCTATCGGCTTTCGCATTTTGGTTCAACTAATAATCTTATATGAGATAACAAATAATATCAATTTAGAAATTCTTTTCCCAAATCTATTATGGAAAAAAAATTTAATTTTCTATCTCAAGTGATAGTAATTATTTAAAATTGATCAAAGAAGCAATCAAATATTGAAAAGCTTGAAAAAGAATTGATAGTTGGAATCAAAAGTCAAGCATGATCAAACATGCAAGAAATCTGAGGTTATTATATTTACTTGATTCTGTGGGTTTTACATTAATAATGCACTACTTACTCTGCATATTTCTGTACCTAATGACCACTTTTATTTAAATTTCTCACGCTTTCAAATATCTATATAAATTATTTTTTGGATTAGTTCTTAAATTTCTCGTTGTATATTAATCAAGAGATGAATTTATTGGTATTTCATTTTGTAAAAATTATGAGAAATCACGAATTAAAATATTTTTACTATTATTCACTAATATTAATAAAATTTTAACACTTTTTATAATGGGTGGATGGAAAAAAAATTCTCACTATATCTTTTCCAAATATTTAATATTTAATATTTAATTTGATCTTTTTGGTGTCAATTATTGCTATTATTTAATTGTGATAATTTAGAAATTTTCAGAGTTCGAATTTTACCCTTTTCCTCCCAAATGTAAAAAAATAAAATAAAATTGGATACGGTAAGTTTAGCTGGAAAAAAAAAAATCCCAATCGGGATAAAAAGATTAGGAAAGGGTATATCTACATTTCACACGAACTAACTATCTATTGATATATCTCTTAAAAAAATTATATATATATATATATATAATTATAAAAAAAAATTGAACTTTACCAAATTTTACGATATTAAATTTCTTAAAAATATTATTTTTGTAATATAAATTTTTATTTTTTAAATAATTCAAAATTTAGTATCATAAAATCAGTTTTTGAATCTAATAAGTAATTACGTGAATTGATTGAATAAATATTGTATAGATTAAATAATTAAATTAAATAATTGTCATTAATATAAATAATATCTTCAATCAATATCTCTATTCGCTTAATTCTTTATGAGACTAATTTAAACTATTAAAATTAAATTTATTTTAAAAATAAAAAATCATGTAATTTAATTTAAATTAGAAATATAATTGTTATACTTGCAAGTTGAGGGTTTTTTTAAAAAAAAAAATTTCCTGTAAAAAAAGCTTTTCTTGCTATTTTGCTAAGCGAAAGGCAAGCTGCTTCTCTTTTCTGCTTCTACTCTCAGTGTCTCATAAATCACAAATATAATTACAGTGCCAGTGAGCTTGAGAATTTGCAAACCTCAACCTCAAGTTTATTTCTCTCTCATTTCACACTAATCTCGTGTCTGAGTTCACGCCAATTCCACTCTTTTCCTGGAATCCAATTCCACCACGCACCTTCGACTTCCATTCTACCTTTTCTCTGTATCAATGGATCTATTCCAATCATCAACTCAAATTTGACAACTCCTCCTGCTGTTTTTCCTCTCATCTACCATTTCCGCTTGCAAAGTCATACGCATAAATGAAGCAGCGAAAGATTTCACTGCACCAAAAATCTCACTTTAAATGGAAGACCAAGGTCTTTGCCGTTTTGGTGTTAGGGTTTTGCTTTGGAAGCTTGGTTCTGATGCAAACTCATTACTCTCGGATTTTGGCTCTCGCTTCTTTGCAGTCTCGCTTGGTTCGCAATCGGAAAATTGCTTTTCTGTTTATTGCTCGAAATCGACTCCCTCTTGACATGGTCTGGGATGCTTTCTTTAAGGTAAGTTTGCATTTCTAGTTGCATCCGTTGTTTCTGTTTTTTTTTTTGTATGAACTTGAATTCGGTGTTTTTTTTTTCCAGTAAAGGACTATTAGTACAATTTTGCTTTTGCTGGTGATTGATGTTTTACACGGCGTATTTGATTCTAGGCTTAAATTTTGGTTTTGTATTATTATAATTATTTAGAAAAAAAAAATTGACATCAGTAGGAGAGTAAACACCTGCTTTTGTTGAGTAGACACTAAGATTTGCTGAAGTCTTTGAATGATAGTTCTAACAGATCATAGGGATCTTTTTGAATTATTATTGCGACTACTATAGAATGCAATGCAGCATAATGAAATTAACTGTTTTTATTTTATTTTTGACTGGTTTAAAATTTATGTATTTGGACGGATATTTGTGATGCTTAAAGAAAAGCTTAACATTTGCTCCTGCTTGGTAGGCTGAAGAAACTAGGAAAGGTACTTTGCTTATCTCTAGTTTCAATCCACAGTTAGCAACACTCATGTCTTGTAGCTTTTTTTTTGACATATTCTTGTAGCCTACTTTGCTTCTATATTATCACCTTTTTGGGCAGACAGAAGGATTCTCCTGGAATTGTTGTATGCTTGTGAGAAATGAGAAAAAAAATTTCCCCTTTAGGATGCCTTGGACAGACCTCGTACTTCTCCCTTTATTTTCTCAAAATTTTCGGATAAAATTTGTTCTTTACTTTTAGGCTCATATTGATGAAATTCCACTCGGTTTGCAGGGCGAGGAATCTAAATTTTCAGTTTTCGTTCATTCTAGGCCTGGCTTTCTACTCAATAAGGCAACAGCAAGGTCCAACTATTTCTTAAATCGACAAGTTAATGACAGCATACAGGTTTACTTCCTACCGTTGAAGCTCATATTTGAGATGGAATATTATAAGTGTTTCTTCATGTCAAGCTAATATCATGTTTTAGAGGGAATGAAAAAAGGTTGCAACTTGAGCCAAAGAAAAACTTATGCAAGGCTTGGGCAACTTGCCATTTTGCAAGTGTGCAAATGTGTGTTGATGTTGATATTTATTATCAATAATAAATTACAGCTACCGTGTAGCTTGGTTGTCTTGTTACCCTAGGTCCATCTTTTAAGAGTTGATTAATTAGTTATCAACACTTGATAAATAGTCATAACCTAACAAACCTTTCTCTATTATATTTATGTGATATTCCTGCAATCAATTTCAGGTAGAATGGGGAGAAGCAAGCATGATTGAGGCAGAGCGTATATTGCTTAGGCATGCACTAGAGGATCCTCAGAATCAACGCTTCCTTTTCCTCTCAGATAGGTAAGAATCAATTTGCAAGTATATCACAGATTGCAAAATCTCATTGTGTTTTATATTTATTTTTATTTTTATAATAATATTTTTCCTACTTTAGAGATACTTGTTTAAAGCTTATTATTATGTATGGCCTTGCTGCCTAACAATATTTCAGTTAACTGATCTCTTCTCAGCTGCATACCTCTGTACAACTTCAGCTACACATATGACTATATTATGTCAACAGCAACTAGTTTTGTGGACAGGTTTGCTTCCGGGCTATAAATGCATTTTTATATGCTCCCTTGGTGTAACATTTTTGAAAGCTGCAATGTTTTAGCAGATGAATGCATGTCCTTTATGCAAAGAAAATTAAAGTAATATGCATATGGCAAGTTGCATGCTGATCTGTTTCATATATTATTTTCCCTGAGCTTCTACGTGTTTTATATCCCTAATGATTTCTAAACCCTTTCTTTTGGAGATGAAAGATTTTTTTTTTGGGGTTAATTTAGACAATTTCATACTCATAATGGATGGAGTTATAATGTGGAGAATGTCAAGACTGGCAGTTGTGGCATAGCCAGCATCTAGCAGCACCAAGTAATATTACAAGGAACTAATATAGATCAGATAATATATGATATGGTTAGTCTTACCAAATTTTCATTGATACCTTAGAGTTTTCAGGTTTGGATTTGTTTCCTTTTCTAATTCACTACTAAGGTGTCTTCAAGGGGGTACTTAGGAATCCAAATGACCAGTTGGTTTAGTTTGAAACGAATTGCATTGTGTGAACTAGAATTATAGCAACTTTTTAAAACTAAATGACAAATGCTGCTCTTCTTTTGTCTTGTAATGTGCTACTTAAATGTTGGACAGTTTTGCTGATACAAAAGAAGGCCGGTACAACCCAAAAATGGCCCCAGTTGTTCCTGTTCATAACTGGAGGAAAGGTTCTCAGGTAGTGAGTGAATTTCAAAACATGATTGCTTCTTAAGACTTAAGGTTTATAAAAAATCTAAAAACGAATTGCGTAAAGTCATCAAGAGAATTTTTTGTTATGTTTCTGCAGGTTGACTTATTCTGTTTTTTGCTTTGTTTTTTTGCAGTGGGTTGTTTTGACCAGAAAGCACGCAGAGGTTGTAGTGAACGACACTACAGTCTTTCCTATATTTCAGCATCATTGCAAGGCAATTTTAAGTTCTCTGACTTTTTTGTTCTGGACAAAATCTCTTTTGAATGTAGTGTAATAGGCATTATAGCTGATATCATCATGTTACTTGCGTACTGTTATCATGAAACAAATGCTAGATGGATAGGATGTTCAGTTATGTTGCAGACATGGGTCAGTTTATTTATTTTTGTCCTTGAATATGTAACCCGAGAACTTTTACATGAATGGGAATATTGAACACTGAAAAGGGATGGTGTATTGACCTGCTTTTTACAAGGAAACTCCATGTAAAATCCCCACTTCAGGAAGATGATTTGATAGAGAACGAAAATTAAAAGGAATTAACAGAGAATTATTACGCTCAAACCTCTTATGCACCTGCCATTTTGTGTGAATATTATGGAATGAGAAATAGAGGACACGTGGAGGTTGAGGAAGAGTTGGATGGGAATTAAGAAATCATGAGTTAGTTATAAAAAGGGAGCCAGGAGGCATTAGGGAGCATCTTTGGTATTTTGTATTCTGTTTTGACAGAGGTCCTTTGGCTGCTGCCTTAGGAAGGGGTGGTGCACCCTGGGCTGTGATTTTCAAAGATAACTTTATCTTTTCTGTTCTTAGTTTTCATCTTTTGCAAGTTTGGTTTCTTCAATCCTTTCTTTTGGAATCCAATGTTCAGTTCTATGTTCTATTGAATCAGTGGAATAGATTGAATGAAACAGTAATATTTTCTTCTCCATTGCTGATTGCTTATTGTATTTGTGCTCTTATTGCTGTGAGTTGTTCTTTTCTATCATGATTATATTACCAAGTCTGCATGTTTTTTGGGGAACTTTTAATTTTTCATTTAATTAACTTTATTCATGCATGGCAATTATGCAGAGGAAATCACTACCTGAGTTTTGGCGGGACCACCCCTTTGTAAGTAACTTCCATTATTTCTTCATGTCATCAATAAATTACATATGCTATGATACTTGACAAAGCAGTTTGGAACACAGTGAACATTTTTTTAAACTACTAGAACTGCTTGCTTGGTCAGATTTTTGCCTCAGTTTTTGAAGTGGATTTGAAGATATTACAAAGTAATAATATTTTTCTTTCCTTTCAAATTTTTGTCATGTACAGCCAGATACAGCCAAGGAGCACAATTGTATACCAGATGAACATTATGTCCAGACGTTATTGGCCGTAAGATTCATTCTTATTCAATCTAAGCTGAGCTCTGTTTATTGAGTTATATAATGGATTTGATCAATCCTGCAAGTGGATGGAAGTGGAAGGCATTCTTCCACTTGTGAATTATGAGATCTGAGAGAAAAGACCTTGGAAAATATTTTGTCTATGCCTCTCTCTCTATACCCTCTTCTATTTTTACTTTTTCTGCATGTGTGAGCACGCATGCATGTGCATCTCTACATTTAATTTTTCAGTTTCATTGATTATTTGGCTGTAGTATCATTTTATCAGTCATGGGCAGCCTTTTTAGAAATGATTTTTCTTAATACTTAACTAAGGGTTTGAACACCAAGATATAGGTAGAAACAATTCGTGAATATTCTTGGCTAACTTTGTGCTTGTAATCTTGATGCATATGTTTTGTCAATTTCACCTATTCAGAACTCAGTTGTCAAATGCATATTGCATTCGCCCTTGAAGTCCTAGTTTGGTACTGGTTCTTCGCTATGGCTGTGATGTTTATTATCTTTGGGAGTTGGAAAGTCAAGAGATAACCACTAGGATTAGCAAGTGGAAATTGTAAAGGATGATAAATACCTCTTAAAGTAATTTATACTAAAAAATTTTCCCTTTTCTGAAGCATGCTTTTTCCCCCCCTTCAAAATGTAGCAAGAAGGCCTTGAAGGAGAAATCACACGAAGGTCATTGACCCATAGTTCATGGGATCTTTCATCCTCTAAAGACCCCGAACGCCGTGGATGGCATCCTGTTACATATAAATTCTCTGATGCTACTCCCATGCTTTTAAAATCTATAAAGGTACTAAATCTTTTTGGTGCAAAGTAATAGTTATTCTTCCATGTTTATATCCATGACATGAGACTTAGATGCTTTCTATTTTTCTGCCTTTTTAAGCTGCTGTAGTATTTTCCATTTTTTATTCACTTGGCTCGTATACAAATAATAAGGCCAGAGTTTGGGACTATACTTGATAGTCCTGATTAGAATGAGTCCTGAGAAAATATACATAATTTTATGACCAGGCAGCACGAGAATATATTTTGTAGATTTAAAAAAAAAGACAAAAGTAGTTTTAATTTTCTCAAATTCAGGAAGCAAACTTAATTCTTTTATAGTATGCTTTTTAGGAATAAATTGCAATTACATGGTTTTTTCGTGTAATTAGGCATGTCAGTTGCCTAGCATCATTGCCGTCCAATCTCAACTGCTGGAAGCATGATATGGTACCATAGTGCTCCCACCGCCATAGGTGTCTCCTAGAATGGTTTCTCAGTACTTGTTTTGAGCTAATTTGATGTTGATCTTAATTTTGAAGAAATTTCGTATTGCCTTGTGCTTTGTTTTTTTCACATTAGAACAAGTTTGCATTATGATTTCTATTTAAAAAAATGGGGAAGATTAGATCCAGTTTTGCTGGTGCTGCATTTCAAAGTAACTATATTATAACATCAGTCATGGGAGTACACTATCTGGCGGTTCACATTTAACTAGGCACAAAGGAAATTTAGATAATATTCACCTAGTTTTCCATTCGTGCAATTTGAATGACACGGAAGCCTATTTTTCAAGTGTATAATAAATGATGCAAATTCAGGCAAATATTTGTGACATTGTTCCTATCAAATGAAAAAGGAAAAACATTTGTAATGTTTTACTACTTTTACAGGACATCGACAACATATATTATGAGACTGAATATCGAAGAGAGTGGTGCAGCTATAAAGGGAAACCATCTAGATGCTTCCTTTTTGCAAGAAAATTCACCCGCCCAGCTGCTCTTCGACTACTAAACATGGTAAACTCCAAGTGTGCTTTGCTACATTAAGTTGACGAACAAAATGAACTTTGTGGATTAACCACTCATTTTTCTTTCCTGATACGTATTTCATATACACAACAAGTTCCGAACATTTACTTGATGTTCATGTTTTTTATTGGACAGTCTATGCTGGGAGCTAACCGTAAGGCAGCAAATACGTCGTGATTCCTAACAATGCTGAAGTGAATTTCTTCTGTAGGTATGATGTAAGATACGAGTGACTATTCTTAACGTATATGGATAAATGTAGTTCAATGTGCAGCGGAAGGTAGTGGAAAACTGTGAATCAGAGTAGAAACAGAAAAATATTGAAGAAAGTGAGACAGAAAACCTCAAATTATAGTGTATATTTTTATCTCGCATAATAGAAGTGAAATTTCATTTTGTTTGATTATTTATATTCTAAAATGCTTTGTTGTCTTCTTGGTGAAGTGATTATCATGAGGGGGCCCCTTGCCTGGGCCCTAGTATATCTTCTCTTCTTTACTGGATGTGTTTGATAAACGAGTAGATAGACTTAGTTTATTGTATCATCTATACATTAATTCAATCATACAGTGACACGTATTTAATTGTTTTATTCACATTAGTTGATGTGATGTGAATAAATGCTACTGTGTAATTGGATTAGTTTATAAATAATATTGTAAACTGTATCTACCTAATAATTTATTATGATGAGCATAGTTTGTCAAAGTTTGTTCATATAGGGCGGTTTTTACAAAAATAGGTTGGAAAAAAAAAATATTACCGAAACATGTGGAAGGGAAAAATATTTCCCTACCTATGCCATTTCATGCAAGCATGGAGGGGGAGCAAAACAGTTCGCCAGTTAAAGTGGTGCACACATAAATCACCAATGAGGGTAACGATTTTAGTGTCACAATCGCCACCCTCTATTGTTATTTTATTAATATTAATATTATTTTATTATTATATTATTATTATAAATTATTTTATATATGATTAATTATTAATATATATTAATTAATTATTATTTTATATATTATTTATATTAAATGTTTCCAATTCTCTCAAATATTATGTTAAGTCAATTAATTATTTTATAAATGAATAATAAGTTATCTAGTTTTTTAATTAATGTCAATAATAATTAAATTTCATAATTAAAGTTGTTCATTAATTTTAATTAATTAATCATATTATTTTTATTAAAAATTATTTTATAAACAATTTTTTTCATTTAAATTCAAACTTTTAGCAATAAAAGTAACATAAAATTTAAATTATATAAGAAAAAAGTTTAATAGCATTAAAAAGTATATAATATTATTAACAAAAAAAATCAATGACCTCCAATATGTCCTATACCACAAGGCAGTGGTCCAAGGCAGTGGTCTTCTATTATGTCTAGGTCACTACCTTCTAAATGCTATTCTGATTAGTGGATCGTAGTCAATTTCTTCATCTGTGTCATATACTTCCGCAGTAGAAAAACCTTTAGACAACGTACTTCCAAATGACATACTTATTGTATGTAGCGGTGTAAGCAATGGAAAAGCAGACTGAGACTTTTGTGTAAACTGTCGAGATAAAGGGTATGACTCTGATGATTCTCCTGAAATCCAAGACATGTGATGAAGATGTATAGAGTAAGATGTCCTAAAATATGATGGTCCATGAATGTCCGATGCATGTGTCTATGATAGCAGCATGACTAGACGATTATAAACCATGATAAGCAATAGGTTGTGGTATAGTTGCAGACATGGAGGATATGGGATTAGGGGGAACTTCCTGCCTACACTCGAAAAAATTTCTTGATCGAGTCCTACGTCGGAGTGGTTGTGGTGGAATAATGTCAGCCTCTTCATCAATTGCATCATTTGGAAATGGTAGCCTAGGTTGTAAAGGTTGTGGTGGCAACATGACAACGAGTCTTCGTTGTTGTTGAACAGTGCAAAACATATCATCATTAATTTGGTGAATTTCATCAACATTATTACTTAGACAAATATGTTCAATACTATTTACCTGCAAAATATATAAATAAGAGATAAAATATTAATAATAAAATTTTTAAATGTGTTATTATTGATTAGAATTTAGTTAGAAAAAAAAACTCACTATTGCTCCATAAGCACCACCAAATGGAGAAATCCATTGCCGAGTGACACGTTGATACCACTCTATATACTCTGAATGATAATGAAGTCTTTCCACCATTAGATTGAAATTATAGATATGTTGCAATCATGGATTCCACATTGCAATCCATTGAGCATGCTGACGTGGCCAATTTGTGTCCCTAGCTCACAAATTTGTTGAGTGAAGCTCATCCATCTGCAATGGCTAATTCAGGATATGTTGTTGAAGTTCAAATTGTCTTAAAATACAATCTGAATAGTGCCACTCAACAATATGAAAGCAAATTAATAGGACCACTGTGCACTAAATTTGTTGGCCATCTAAACAGCCGACATGAAGATTTGTAGAATGTCATTTATATATGGCTCCTAAATGACCTACAGTATATATAAATATACAGTCAATAATGTTATATTTTATATGTGTATATATTTAGATAAAGAGAAATGATAAGTACATCATCAGTTTCGATCAAGTCATACATGTATCTTGTATTCTTAAGAACATGAGTGGATATCTCAGTAGTGACTCGGGCAGTGCTTCACCTATAAAAATTATTAAACATAAGTTTTGTATTAAAGAAATAAATATTATACTAATTTATTAATATAAAAAATAAACAATGTCGAATGATATTTTTACGTACCGAAATCCTAGTGGTAGGCCACCTAGTGGTGACTATGTTGACAATGTAGGTACAACTGATGGTAGATGATCTCATGCCAATAGTTGAAGTAAAAATAATGGAACATCAATTTGTTATGCAACAGGATCTGTGGTCTTGCATAACTTTCTATATAGCCATCCAAGACATGTTTTACCCCAGCTGTAACGATGCACTCTAATCAAGTCTTCTAGAAGAGGAAGGAACATTAAATGCATCCTTGACCTTGACTTGTCTGGGAACAAAATTCCACCAATGATGCGCAGAATAAATGCACGTGTATAACATAGGATAGTCTCATTTGTATCTGCTGGGAGAATATTGAATTATTCAGTGAACTATCTCAAGTTCAACTTAGAACCCTTAATGACATTATTTAGTGGTGTAACTCCTAACAATCTCACACATAACTGCACCCAATCATAAGATCCATATCCAGTGAGAGTTGCACCATCAATAAGTAATTCAGTCTGAATCGTCACATCCTGAAGGGTAATAGTCATCTCTCCCTCAAGAAAATAAAATGTATAAGTCTTGGATCTTCATCGCTAAAGAAGTGTAGTGATAAGATGTCAATCCAACTGAAAAAAACCAAGTCAAGCTATTCCTAAAAATCTAGTTTGTTGGAGCATGTCTCAAATACAAGGATCTATCTCCTCCATATGCAATAATGTAGCTGCACGACGACATATGAGCACAGGAGACTATATATGATCTTGTCAAATAGCCTTTTATCTATGAACGCATTATAATCTCAAAAGCGATGGATCATAAGGGCTAGACTATATTGCATCTCTCCTGTGTGCATCCATATCTGGAAAAAAAAATTAATGCATATGATAATTGCTGACATATAAATAAATTTGACAACACCTACTAACATATTATAATATTTAATTATCTAACAGTAGTGACATATCAATGAAATGATTTGACAATATATGTTTGTATTTAAGTAATGAAAACACATGAATAAGCAAATACTGACATAATAAAATGATTTGACAATACATGTTCGCATATGACAAATGAAGACACTTGAATAAGCAAACACTAACATAATAAAATGATTTAACAACACCATAGTTTTTGTTTGCATGTGATATGGTTTGTGTATAAATTCAAAGTTTGTATTTGTAATGGTTCATAACACACAATAAGTGAAAATTTGTGGATTTTCTTGAAGTAGTAGGGGCAACAACAATTGGATTCTTCCAGTATTCAACGATGATTATGAAAGCGAAAAATACATCAATCGAAGAGAGTATTATGCTGGGCTACGTTGTGAGTGGCAATTTAGAATGAAAGAATCAGAATGTTTAGTACAAGATTTGTGTTCACTATCTGTCCTAGTTGTCAAATGTTATTCTTTGACAATACCGAGGAAAAATATTTCTGATTATGAGGTAGCAATTAAGAGGATTCATAAGGAGAATAATCGAATGTTACTTCATAGGTTCAGGTTTTACATGTTGCAAAATGTTAATGAATAAGCAGCAACAGTTGGTAGAGAACTTACCAAATCTGAGGTGAGTCATGCTATTAATTATCATAAATTTGCTTCAGATTATGAAATATCTGATAAAGAATAAAATATTTGAACTTGTACTGCCTCGCTCATGTTTTGTGAAATAAAATATTTTTCATTATGACAATATCTCAAATTATGCTATAACATTAGTTATCACTATCTGATAGATAGATCTCTGACATACAATATGTTCTAGTTAAAGATTTGAACAAACGATATTGATGGATGTCATCATCTTCCAAAAATTCATAAGCCCGTTGATTAAAATAATATCTATTTAAATGTATTTTAATGTGATTATTCTCTTCGCAGATCCGGAATAATCCTTTACGTAATTCATCTATATTTGATTTGGCCATATTAATTGCTTTAGCACGAGGCACTACCACTAAGTATTCTCTAGCTTCCTCACGAAGAACTTCCGATTGTTGTACACGAAACGACCTATCATTATTCATAGTGTTGTGTATGAATTCAATATTATGTTGATTAGGATCCAATTGATATTGAAAATCATCATCGAGGGCTCAATGACGATCAATTGCTCTAAATATATCACCTGGAGAGTAAAATATAGAGGTCTGCACAACGAATTGATTATAAATACCAAAATTTTGTAATTCGAATAGTTACATTACACTCAAATCAAAGAAAACATATTGTTAATTAAATGTTACAAAGTTTATTAAAACAATCATTTTTTTCGTGCATTAATGATACAACTTCTACTATATGGAAAAGTCTTCATATTGTGTCCAGGTTTACCACATAATTTACATGTATATCATCGCTTATCAATTACTTTCCAATCCATTTCATTTTTTATTCTTGATGTCCTTGGACGAGCCTTTTTCCAAATCGTAATAGCATCTGCAATTAAAGACAACTCATAATGTGGTGGCCAATAGTCAGAGTATCCTAGTGGCATAAAGCTCACTTGATAACTTTTCAGAGTGCATTCCAAATTATAATATGATGCAATAAATTGAAAATAATTGATTCCATTACTTAAACAACTAGCGATTGCATGGGAGCAAGGTATCTTTGCTGATTAAAATTTGTCATACATGCATGTACCATCAAACAAATTAACGATCTGCTCGCTTGCTGCTTGCTGTTTGCTACTGTTATAAGCAGATTAAGAACATCTCCTTCTCCCTATCATAAGCCTTAACAAAATGTCCTTTTGCTTTGGCTATCCTCTTGTTCAATAACTATTGCCAATCTTCACAATACAAAGCTCCATCTGCAATTTTTTTTCATATATTTTGATCATCTATGATAAAAAAATCTACCATTTTCTTGAACAACCTATTTACTAAACAACTAGTGATTGTATGGGAACAACGTATTTTTGCTGATTGAAATTTGTCATACATGCATGTACTATTAAACAAAGTAACGACATGCTCGCTTGCTCCTTTCTATTTGCTATTGTTATAAGCAGATTGAGAAAATCCCCTTCTGCTTATCATAAGCCTCAACAAAATGTCCTTTTGCTTTGGCTACCCTCTTGTTCAATAACTATTGCCAATCTTCACAATACAAAGCTCCATCCGCAATCTTTTTCATATATTTTGATCGTCTCAGATAAAAAAATCTACCATTTTCTTGAACAACCCATTTACTAAAGAAGTGATGAGCATGCCTCGCAATTCTTTGATCATGCCATTTACAGACTCGGCAATATTGGTAGTCATACTCCCATATTGCTTTCCCTTATCATGTGAACGAGTCCACATATGTAAGGGTATTCTCTCAATCCATTTCTTGGTTGCAAGCTCCACTTTATATATATTTTCCATCACCCTTTCAAACTTTCTCTTTTGGTGTTCATACCCTATAGAAATAACACAAATAGACATTAATGACTTATTAAATAATAGATGGGTAATCTATAAGTTTGAATGTATTTAATGGGGAAAAATGACTTGCTTTTGTAAGCGACTTCTTCAATTCATTATTTTTGAATTTTTCATTAAAATTGCTAGCCACATGATGAATGTAATAATGTGAGCACACATCTTCCACCAATTATATCACATAACATTAATTATTTCTACGTGACGATCACTTATAACACACAAATTTTCATTTTTTGTTACATGCAACCTTATATTGTTCATGAACCAGCTCCAATTCTCGTTATTCTCTTTTTCAACAATTGCAAATGCAATAGGAAAATTTTTTTTATTTTCATCCAATCCGAAGGCAATTAATAAACACCCTTTGTATTTGTCATATAAAAACGTTTCATCCACATATAATATTGGCCTAGGGTAATTAAAGCCTTCAATGCATGGTCTGAATGTCCAGAACATCCTTTTGAATACACGACATTATGTGTCTAGATAATTTTGAATATAATGAATCTCGTCTTCAATCACATTATAGGAGCCAGGATTAGCACTTATGGCAGCAACCATCCACTAACGGAGTTTTTGATATGACTCATCCCAATCTCCAAACAGCTTACCAATGGCTAATTGTTTAATAAATCATGTTTTTTTTATAGAAAGGCATATAATTGAATGTCTTGTAGATGCTAACCACTAAGACACTAATTTTAATTTATGGCGCCTCCCAAAAAATATCCTCTATATAGCTGCATATCAGTTGTGAATCCAACTGCCTATGGTCTTGTGACTTGCTAGAACTAGTGCAAATGTAATGACCATTATATCTAGTAATCTCCCAATATACTACTCCTAACTTTTTGATTACATGCAATCTCCATTTGTAACCACTGTCAGTCTTTTTTTGCAAACGAGTACAAATGTATTTTTTCTAGCAATCTCAATTATATACTATTAATTTCGAAGCAAAGAGTACTCATTTACTGCTGCCTGGACAGCTTCTTTAAAATGAAAATTCAATCATTTGATGAACTCTTTTTATGGGTCTCATATTGGCATGCTATTATCTTCTGCATAAGGATTGACATGCATTAAATCAAGCTCAGTGCCCTCTCTGTTAATATGTTACAACCATGATCATGATCATGATCATCTTCTTCTTCTTCTTCTTCTTCCATCTCCTCATATTCATCAATATCATCAATATTAGAATCATTATTAGCCACCTCATCATTAACACCATCATATTCATCATCATCTGCCTCGTCATTCGCACATTCTTCATGTACATTAGAAGGTCCAACAATATCATTGGAGTTCATGACTATTTCTTGAGTTTCAATATACAACTCAATATAATTCAAGCAGTAATCATACTTTTCATGATGATCATACATCGTCATCATATTATCATCTCATATATCAATACAGTCAAATTTCATATTTCCTTCAATCACTAATTTAGGACTTCTATATATAATTTTCAATATAGTTCTGGGAGTACTATCTAGTCTCATTATGTTCTTTACTTTTTCTATAAGTTCTTCCATACACAATCTATTTTTACTCCTTATCATTTTCGAGAACTCATTTTCATAATCAACATTATAATAATTTTGAATTATATTTTCGACCCAGTAAGCAACAATACAGGGTGAACTATTTATGGTCTACAAATTAAATTAGCAAAAAAATTTATAATTAATTCTACAATATATACTAACAATCAAATAATATAAATAAATAATCATATATCTACTAATTTTTATTACTTTTATATTTACAAAAATATTGATTACTTTTTGTCTTATTTTATATAAATTTTTGGAACACATGTGGTACTTATGCAGTACAAATTAAATATTCATTAACATGTGTAAATAAATTAATTATTAAATTCTAAAACATATACAAACCATAAAAATTGATTATTTTTTGTTATCTCTCCTGCAGTAATAGTCATCTCTCCCTCAGTGCAAACTAATTTTTATTAATTTGCTATTTAAAACATTATTGATTATTTTTTTCTCTTATTTTATATAAATATTTTTATTACATGTGATATTTATGGACTACAAATTAATTAAATTAGCAAAAAATTTATAATTAATATTTAAGCTATCTAATACATTATAAAGAATGGTAAAATTTATATTAATTGAGTAAAAATAATGCAAATAAATTATTTATGAAGTTCTATGACATATACAAATCATAAAATAACAAAAATAAATAATTATATCTCTACTAATTAATACTTTGCTATTTAAAAAAAATATTGATTATTTTTTATTACGTGTGATATTTATGAACCACAAATTAAATTAGCTAAACAATTATAATTACTATTTAAGTTATGTAACTCATTATCAAGAATGGTAAAAATAATGCTAATTGACTAAAATCATAAAAATAAATTATTTATAAAATTCCAAAATATATACAAGCAATAAAATAATAAATATAAATTTATAATAAGTTGTAATTATTTCAAAAAATTATGACATAGAGTATTATACATTTTATATAAATAGATCATAAGTTTAGACCATTAATTTATTCTCTTTTCACTTATACTAATAATCTACATATAAAAAAAAAAAAAGCTTAAAATTTTAAAAATATAAAATACATAAATATATGATAAATTAAAAATACAAAATAAACTTACCAAATAGCTATAAATTTGCATACCGTTATAAAAAATAATCTCTACTAATTTGCAAAATAAATTCACCAAACTTATCACTAATACTTTTTTTCACCCTCCCACTCTCTCTTTCTCTTCGTTTTTTCCTTTAGTGATACGAATACAATGTTTCTACTCTCTTTATCCCTTCTTTAGATGGAAAACACAATGGCCAGAGGATACTTAAGGGGCATGGGTCTGGAGCACGCCTAAATCGCCAGTCAAACCAGCAATAATAGGCTATGCCGCCTGCCCCTCTACATCTGCCACTGCATCGTGTAACTGTGGATGGCAGGCTGTTGTATATCGCTAGTCAGACTAGTGATACGCACTACCAAAATCACATAGCTTGTTAGAAATTGCTACTCTGAGTAATGATTACACTGTTTGCTACTATGACTAACAATATTTATTCATCTCGCCTCTCATCCCTTCCACGCTGACATGAAATGACATAGGTAGCAAATTATTTTTGCCTTTGACATGTTTCGGTAATTTGTTTTTTTTCTAATTTATTTTTGTAAAAAGCCCTCATATAGGACGTTCTTGGTGCACGAGACTTTTGCTTTGCAACTTGTGAGTGTGCGGCGAAAAGCTCGGTTGGTATCATATCATGAATGAAGTTCATCTGTTTGAATCCAACTTATCATGAAGGGCAATATGCAGGGAAATTTGTGTCGCCTTTTGCCATTGCAGCCATCTTAACATTAAATGCCTATGTCCTACTGAAGGGCAAAGTATTGACTGCTGCTCCTCACCAAAGTTTTAAAATTCACATTATCAACTTTATAAAATTGAACAAGAAAGAGAAAAGGACCTCAAATTGGATATGCTAAGAAGAAATAGTGATTACTCTAATAATTGGATGAAGAAAGCCTCTATGCTACAGTGAACAATTTGCAAATTCAAAGAGGGAAGTTTTCCTATAATAAATATTAGCAGAAAATGACACTGGCTCTTAAGGATAAAGACACTTTAGATTCAGAAAGAAATGTATAACTTATCCAATTTGCTCATATTCTCTCATTTTGCCTGTCCAATTACTTGATGGTTCTCAAATTCTAAATTAAGAAGATGGGAAACAAACTAAATTAGCAGTTGAATTAACTCTTAAAATTTAAGGCGGAAGGAATATCCGCTGCCCTCCAATTGTTCAGATTTACCATTTTGCCCCCTAAAATTTTTCTAGTTCCCTCCAATTTATTTTTTTTTGTTTATATTGTCCCATTTTTTTGTTGTAAAAATTTGAATGTGAACCCTCTTATACTGATATAACAGCTGACATGATACTATTAACGAATTCAAACATAAAAGGGATAATTAATTTGATCAACGATTGTAAGGAATATAACAAGACTTCAAAAACCTGAGGATCTGATACAAATGACACGTATAGTTGAGACAACTTTGGAATTCCAATGTCTATTGAATAATTAATGTTATAACTTTTCCTTAGAATTGCATTTATATCTAATGCTTAATAGGCTTCTTCCCTTTATAATAAGCTTTTGACCCATTGATGCAAATCTTTAAGTTTGTCAATACAGTTGTGACAAAGATCTTTCCTCTTTACACTGGCATAACATAAAGAGTTTATCTATGTTCAACTAATTTAGATGTTGCATCTAATCATCTGTTATTACCCTACAAACACATGTATTTCTGTCTTAGCCTCTTTCTAATAATGTTTCTTATCCTCTTTCCGTTTGACCGCTGGTTTGTAGGGATTACTTGGATAGTGATCGCAATGGAATCTGGTTTTAAACTCTAATTAGTAATCTCAATGGAGTTTTGTAACGGATTTGCTAGGCTTAGACACATTGATGAAACCATATTCACTAAAGGGTGAGTAATTACATTCTCTCAATTTTAAAAAATATTCGTAAGTGTAATAATACGAAAATTTATATCATTTTTAAAAAATTTGCTTTTCATAAAAAATATTAGAAGTTTAATATATAAATTTTCCCTAATCAATTTTTACAATCCTAGCTCCACCACTACTTGAACAATCAAATTGATCTTTTTTTTTTTTTTTTTTTTGGTGAGGAAATCAGAATGATCCTACTCTTGAGTAACATGTTCTTATGACCACGTAGCAGTCCAATTCCCAAACACAAACTACAGTTCTAATGGAAGGTTAGCTTAATTCTCCAGCCAAATAGTCCAAATCTAAGGAAGTTTACGCGTTTCCCATTTTCCTCCGGGTTTAATGGTATACGTGTAAAATCCTCATTGGTCCTCGTAGCAGCAGTTGATCCATTGGGTAGTTAACCGTTTCCACTTTCTTACTTTTCCTGACCGTTTCAGCTCCCTACTTCAACGGTCAACATCAGAAACCGAAATCTTGCCTATGAAGAATCCCACGTGGCGTCTTCACCGAACTCCTTTATTTAATTCTGTTTTTACAGTAAAAGTAATAGGTTTTATAAGTGTCGTTGGATGAGCAACTGAACACGTACACGTGGCATTTGTCGGCACGCCTTGATTTTTTTTTTTTAATTTTTCTCTTATTTCTTTTTGGTTATTTTATTTTATTGGGGTCCAAACTTCCCACTGTTAATGCCAGTTGGCAGTGTGTTAGAGGTTGAAGGTAGGAGGAGCGAGGCCCGCCAACCCCATTAGGCCCACAAAAAAAGCCCATTTTGCTTTGAATAAGAATATTATCCCTCTCTTTTTTCTGTTAGTATAGAAATTTCAGACTTCCATTAGTAAATTATCAACATAAAGGGTTGGTTGGCCATTTTCGTCAGCATGTTCAACTATACTCATTCAACCTTAATCCTTTCTAAAATTAATAAAATAAATTTCAAAATTTGTTTAATTAGATGCAAACATTAAATCGTAACATCCAATCAATTATAAGCGATTTAATTGATATTCTCACTTGTAAGATTTGAAAGAAGTCTCGAATTCGAATTTTATAGCTACTATCAACTAATATTGATGAGAGTTTATCATTTTTATGTAAGTATAAGGAAATAACTATACTCTCTGTTGTATATTCTACTTGCTGGCGATCCTTAATAATAATAATAACACTCCCATATGTTTTTTTTAAAAAAAAAAAAAAGATGAAAGGCAGAAAGGTAATTTCACACACAAGTGTTTTGGAAAATGGTAATCACCGATGGAAGCATAAGACCTAAATTTATTGAGGACAATACTTTATTCTTATTCTTGTATTCCTTTTTATTTTTACTTTTTATCCCTTTGATTTTGGTTAAGTCAGGTGACGCCCCTTGAATGATGGAGATGGCGGGGATTTATGGATAAGATATGCGGTGCAATCCCATTGGAGAGATGACATAAATTATTTCAATTTGTTTATTCTAATTTAATAAAAATTATTATTCTTACAGAATCAAGAAAGAAAACCCAAATCACGAAAATAATTAAAATTATTGTTTTTCCTACTGCAGAATCTTCAGGATCTTTATTTTGACTTCTTGAGTGGTAGATGGGTGAAGGAACCTTTATTCTAAGATTTCTTAGTGACACGTATAACATGCATTTTTTCAAAAACTTTTTTTAAAGGAATTAAACATGCAATTTTTTTCTGCTAAATTAATTTGTTAAAATTATTTTATTAAGATTCTTTATTCAATTTTTTTTATTTTTAATTTGTTAATTAACATCATTTGCTCAATATATATAATTAATCTATTTTTTATTTCATCAAATAAGTCCTTAATTAACAAAATTAAAATGGGAAGTCAAAAAAGGTAATAGAACAAAAATTAAAAGAGCAACTCAATAAAATACTCCCAATTAGCTAGTTTAGATGTTAAAAAAATGCAATTTTCCTTTCTAATTAATAAGTGATTTTCATAAGAAATAAAGAAACTATATATATGGGAAAGGATTTAATATTGTAATAAAGAAATAAAAATTAAATATGGTAAAGGACTATATTCTAAGGCTCTAAGCCAGTAAATCTATCTTAAAATCTATTATTAATAATTAAATATATATCCTTAAGGAAAGAAAAATATTTAAAAAAAAAAAGAAAAAGGAAATTGTGTGAGTTTTATAGAAGGGATGCAAGAATCATCAATCATACATTGAAGAAGAATATTACGGCGAAAAAAGGAAAGAAAAAGGATCTTCTTTATAAAAGATAGATACCAATTCTAAGTTCCCAAGGAAAGTTTTTGGAAAAACCCAGAAGTATAGTCGACAACCAACTTCTCACTCCTCCATCTAATTAACCAAAAGTTGTAATTTTCAATATGTTGATATAATTATCATAATTACTCTTTGTTTCTTCTTCCTAATAATAAAAAAAAAAAATGAATTTCATTTTAGAAGGTAGTTGATGATCACAAAATTTTTTAGTTCGAATTCTAAATATGAAACTATTTTAAATATTTTTGAAGAATAGACGAAGTGTTTAATCCTGTTTGAAAATTCTATTTGTCATATTTTGAATTATTCGGAATAACTCCGAATACCAAAAAAAATGAATTTCAAATATTAATAATTAAGAGATTTTATTTAAATCACTATTGAATTTCATGACTCTCTCACTTTCTAATTTCATGTATGCATAACTGTGTATTTTTTCAGAAAATTATTTAATTATAATTATTTTAAAAAGGTGGGTATAGAAATTATTATTTTTCGCTTTAACTATTTCCCCTTAATGTTATATAAATTTATGACCAACTTATGCATTTAATTATTTTATTTTTATTGGTTGATGTAAAAATAAAAATAAAATAATTAAATGTATATTATTATATGATTAATTTGGTCTAATAGACCCAATCAATGGTGAAATTTGACTCCAAATTTTGAGGGGGCAAAACTTGCATCCAAGCGATAACAATTTTCTATAAAAAAAAAAATTTCACTAAACAAAAATATCATCATATATTTAATTGTCATTAAGTAATTTCAACAAGAAAAAAATAAAAAATCATGAACAGCTTACAAATTATCAAATAAAAATATATAATCTCAAATGCTACTTTATATATTTTTTTTTAAGGCTTTCACTAATGATAGAATTTGAATCAAAAGTTTCATCAATTTTATTTTCAATATGAAAACATTTGAAAAATGTATCAATAATTTTTTGTTTAACCATGATAAGACTTAAAACATTTAATAAATTAAGGATAATATGCTTCACTTTAAAATACAATAAAAGTAAAATGAAAAAAATAACAATAATTAAGAAGAAGAACAAATTGAATTTCCAAATTGAAATCGATAAAAATCAATAAAAAAATAAAATTATGTAAACCTTTATCTAAATTAAATAAATAAGTAATGGATAATTAATTAAATTAAATTTTAAAAAAATAAAAATAGTAATTTAATTTTAAGTTACTAGAAGAGTCATTCCCTTTTACTACTATATATATACATTAATAATGAAAATTCTCATAGTTAAAGGATATTATCTTTTATTTTTTTATTAAAAATATGATTGATAAATTTTAAATAATTTTGAAAGCTTAAATGATCTGATTTATTAAAAACTTTAATTATACATACTTGTAACTTAATATAAATAAAAATCAAATACAGAAATCAATAAAAATTAATTAACTATATATCACTTTAATATTGATATTTATTTACTTTTATCTAATTAATTAGATTATTAAGGAAGAACCAAATATTAAAAATACATAAAAAAAATATATTTTTTAATTTGTAAGTATACTATATTTATAAAAAATTTTCAAAATTTTGGGAACTCTACACTCTCACTAAGCTCCAACTCACTAAGCTCCGACCCTATATCCGATGTAACTAAAAATTTATCATAAATCTATCTTTCTAAAACTCCAAGTATCAAATATTTATTCTGTTTTTCTTCGAAAATATACGTGGCATCCTATTGAAACATTTTGAGTCCGAATGGCATTTTTCCCTTAACATTTGTTTTTGGGTGTCAGATAGAAAATACAGAATATTAAGTATATACAAAAAAAAAAAAAGCAAATTTCAGTTCAACCACCAGGTCCCACCACCTTTATATTATTTGTAGGGCCTTTATTATTATTATGTTTTTAATTTTATGAAAATTTTGGGTTAGTTATTTTGAGGAAACTACACTTGAGCTTCTTCTCAAACTTTCCATAGCATTGCTAGCCTATAAATACGAGCTGTTACCATTCTTGCTGAGCAAATTCAGTATTGAAGCTCATGATACCAATCAACAACGACCATATCTGAACTCTTCTTGATTTCTATTTAGTTACCTTTTCTATCCTCATTCTCTAATTTTCTCTCTATATATAATCAGTTTCCTTTCACTTACACAGAAACCATTAATTTCTTCATTTCTTCTTAACTTCGTTTCTCTTGCTTTTTGGTTGAATCTTCCTCTGTTTTCTCCGTCGAAAACTATGGCTCCTAGCCTCACGGAAGCCGCTTCTGGTCCTGCGGGTCTCCCTGATGCTCATGACCACAACTCTCTTTTCTCTCTTGAAGATTCCACCTTCAAAGCCAATGGCCAGGTCTTTCTCTCTCATGTTCCTCGTAATATCACCCTCACTCCTTCTCTTTATCATCTCACAGACAAATCCTTACCCTCCGTCGGAGCTTTCTTCGGCTTCTGCTCCCCTCAATCCAAGGACCGCCACGTAATTCCCATCGGCAAATTGAAGAACACTAAGTTTATGAGCATATTCCGGTTCAAGGTCTGGTGGACTACCCACTGGGTCGGCTTTAACGGCCGAGATCTTGAAAACGAAACCCAGATGGTCATTCTTGATAAATCGGCCACCCGGCCTTACGTTCTCCTTCTTCCTCTCATAGAAGGCTCTTTCCGTGCTTGTCTCCAACCCGGTGACGATGACAATATCGACATCTGCGTTGAAAGTGGGTCCACCAAAGTATCCGCCGCCGAATTCCGGAGTGTTCTTTACGTGCATGCTGGCGATGATCCTTACAATTTGGTGAAAGAAGCCATGAGAGTGGTGGGAGTTCACTTAGGCACCTTTAAGCTGCTAGAGGAGAAGACTCCACCTGGTATAGTTGATAAATTTGGATGGTGTACATGGGATGCATTCTATCTTACAGTGCATCCTCAGGGAGTATGGGAAGGAGTGAAAGGGCTCGTTGACGGTGGGTGCCCACCGGGCCTGGTGTTGATTGATGATGGGTGGCAATCGATCAGCCATGATGAGGATCCCATCACCAAAGAAGGCATGAATCATACGGCAGCCGGCGAGCAAATGCCTTGCAGACTATTGAAATTCGAAGAGAATTACAAGTTCAGGGAATATGTCAGTCCTAAAAGCTCAGCTAAGGGCATGGGTGCCTTTATTAAGGACCTTAAGGAGGAATTTAACGCTGTGGACTATGTGTATGTATGGCATGCACTGTGTGGATACTGGGGCGGCTTAAGACCTGATGTCCCGGGTCTGCCGGAATCCGTGGTGGTCAAGCCAAAATTGTCGCCGGGGCTTGAACTAACGATGGAGGATCTTGCCGTGGATAAGATAGTCAACAATGGCGTGGGGCTAGTGCCGCCGGAGATGGTTGATGACATGTATGAAGGGATTCATTCCCACTTGGAAACTGTTGGAATTGATGGTGTCAAGGTCGACGTTATCCATGTAAGTTTTTTTGAGGATTATGTTTTGACTGTGTCTTGCTCCTTATTGTTTGTGCTGATATTGACATTGAGATGTTTGGTCGGCACGTTACTGCAATTTTATTTTGCCACGTCACGGGATTTTTAAGAAAATTAATCATTATAACTCAAATTTAATTAAATTCTTAATATCGAAATTTACATACAAATTAGTTGTTTGATTAATTAATCTTCTTGCTTTAAAAGAATTGTAATTTTCTGATTTTTTTTTTTTTTTTTTGTAATTTTATATATGTGTATAGCTGCTGGAAATGTTAAGTGAAAATTATGGAGGAAGAGTAGAGCTAGCAAAGGCATACTACAAAGCCTTAACAGCATCAGTAAGGAAGCATTTCAATGGAAATGGTGTAATTGCTAGCATGGAACACTGCAATGATTTCATGTTCCTTGGTACTCAGGCCATCTCTCTTGGTCGTGTCGGTATGTTTTTTTTCTTCTTAATTTTTTTTATTCTCTTTTTTAATTTCTTTCTAGTAATTAGTATAATTAATTTGTTCCTAAAATTTAACCAAAAATTAAAAAAAGAAAAAGTGTAATAGATGTTTTATTTATATTATATATAATAAATATAAAGTTTATCCACAACCACATATTTTCAGTGTTTGGGTCAACCATAGTTAGGATATATCTTTGTCATGTCTTTAATAAGACTGTATGAAGTTAATGACATCATAACATTTGTTCTAAATCTTAAAATATATATATAATTTCGGCGGTTTTAAATTGTTGTTGGGTGTAAAAAAATAGATTTAATTTTTTTTTAATTTAATTAATTGATTTTTCTCAACTTAAAGAAAAATATTTCAATTTTCAAAAACTCAAAAATATTAAAAATAAATCTTTATTCAAAAAATATTTTTTTTCCAAATGAACAAGACCTTGTTATTATTATTATTATATTTTTTTTCCAAATATAAAAATATTGGGATCTTTTATATTTTGACTAATTCATTTAAGGAAAAAAAACGCCAATTAAAAAGCCCATTTTGGTGAATTGGGCCTAAAACCAAGAACTAATGGTTGATGTGCTCTGAATCAATTAAACAGGTGATGATTTCTGGTGCACCGATCCATCTGGTGATCCAAATGGCACATTCTGGCTCCAAGGTTGTCATATGGTCCATTGTGCATACAACAGCTTGTGGATGGGCAATTTCATACACCCGGATTGGGACATGTTCCAATCTACACACCCTTGTGCTGAGTTCCATGCTGCTTCCAGAGCTATTTCCGGCGGCCCAATTTATGTCAGTGACTCTGTTGGCCAACACAACTTCCCTTTGCTCAAACGCCTTGTCTTGCCTGACGGCTCCATCCTCCGCTGCCAATACTATGCTCTCCCCACTAGAGACTGCCTATTTGAGGATCCTCTCCATGATGGCAACACCATGCTCAAGATTTGGAACCTCAATAAGGTAATTTATCAAAGCCCATTTCAGCCCAATATCTGATTTTTCTAAACATGTTGTTTTAATTTTTTTTTTTTAAATAATTGCAACAGTTTACTGGAGTTATCGGAGCATTTAACTGCCAAGGAGGAGGATGGTGTAGGGAGACTAGGCGAAACAAATGTGCCTCTCAATTTTCTCGCATGGTGACTGCCAAGACTAATCCCAAAGACATTGAATGGAGAAGCGGGCAGAAGCCAATTTCCATTGAAGGAGTGCAAATTTTTGCCATGTACTTATCCCAAGCCAAGAAGCTAGTCCTCTCCAAGCCTACTGACAGCATTGAAATAGCACTAGAGCCATTCAATTTTGAGCTTGTTACTGTTTCCCCAGTCACAATCCTACCTGAAAAATCAGTCCAATTTGCTCCTATTGGCCTAGTCAACATGCTCAACACTGGTGGTGCCATCCAGTCACTGGCATATACCGACGATTCAGTTGAAATTGGGGTGAAAGGAGCTGGAGAAATGAGGGTGTTTGCATCACAGAAGCCGAGAGCTTGCAGAATTGATGGGAGAGAAGTTGGGTTTAAGTATGAAGAGTGCATGATTGTCATTGAGGTGCCATGGTCTTCCCCCACTGGAGTTTCCATACTTGACTACTTATTTTAGTGCTACAAAATTGGAAAATTTGATTAGATACTTAACTGTATACTTCCATTCTCTAAATTAGGAGGAAGTGACCAAGTGGTATTAAGAATAGTACAATAAAACTGTAACTACTTATGTTTCTCTAATTTATTTTATAATATGCTTTTGCAATTTATTGAAGTACTTTATTATGTCTTTTATTTTTATTAATTTAAATTTATGTTTACCCTAAAAAAA
>CATIWF010156552.1:0-24763 GCA_949630135.1 Balakata baccata
TCTCATTCATTCCTTGATGCTTTTCAATTCTGCACAAATTTGATTTTTCAACTTGACGTTCTCTCTTTCCATCTGAAGTCTCTAATAAAATCCCATCAGAACTCCAACCACAATATTTTTCTACTGCGTGTCCATTTGTAAGGCAATAAACCCTTACGCCGCTATACGAATTTCATAACAGTATTCTAACTATATAAATAATAATGTTACAGTTTTTTTAAAATTATTTTAATTATAAAATAAAATTTTTATAATTTTATATTATAAATAATCTGTGAAATACTAAATTGTTACAATTTACATAATTGAGATATCATCGATGAAATTCACCCAACGCCACTAGCACATGTCCTGCCCACTTCTACCACATTCATGAATGGAGGGAGGGAAGGTGTAATTTTGCTCTTATTATTTTCTCATTTTTTCAATTTTATTTTTTATTTTTTGTGGAAATTTCAGATAAACTTATAAGTGTATATATATTGGCATATGAACTTCATGAGAAAATTCCAACCTTGTCCTTTATAATGATGTAGCCTCATTTATGTTGACTATCAATACGCGCACATATTTACCCCCCTTTCTTTTTCGGTAACACGCCTGTAAATCAGCAAACTGTGCTCCTCTTCAATTTAAAAAAGAAAAATTATTTTCTTTAATTATTTAGTTGAAATACTCTGTTAAATAAATTTTATCAAAAACTAAAAAAAAAATCTAAATTGAAAATATTCCAACAACTCTCCGTGCTAGGAATCGAAGTAGAGAGTTCACCCTTAGCTAACAATATTTTTGTTACGAAGGCCATACATGAAGAATTATCCCATAGAAAAGAGCATAAACGGTAAAATTAAGAAATTTGATAATATTCAAGCACAAATGTATATCTTTTCTTACTTAATTTATTTCTCCAATTAATCGTTAACAAACACCTTTACAAAGAAATAACAAAATAGGAGTGGAAGTGGTATAAAATTAGTCCAAACAAATATCATATTATCATACTATATATATATATATAAGTAGAAATGAGATGAGATATATAAATTTACCAAAAAATCAATTTAATTATAGTAGTTAATTGAATTAATTTTATCACTTAATAATTTAATTTATTATTAAATAGTATCAATAATTTATTAATTAGAAGTTTAATTGTATTAGGATTAAATAATTATGTGATGATCAATTATAGTAATTAATAACGAAGTACATATATAATCATTAAATGGTATACAAAATTTTGTAACAATTAATATATATATATATATATATATATTATAGTAGTTACACATTATATTTTTAATAGTTTTCTTAATAATTAAGTATCAAATATTTATTATTAGACTATCACACAAACATATATATTTGAATCGGATTTTACTTAATATTTTCAACCATATTCTTATATTTTATATATAAAAAAAACAAATAACTAATATTAAAAAATAATTTATTAATAAATATTATATAATTTAATAAATAATTTATTTTAATTATATGCATAAGGAGTCTATTTTTTTATAATTTATATACACAGTATAATATAATTTACTTTTTTATAAAATATAAAAATCAAATATAATTAACAGTTATTAGAATTTTAATTAAATGTGATTTAATTAAAAGTAATTAAAATTAATTTGTTGGATAAGATTATTATTATTTAATAATAATGAGTCAAATTATTAAAAATTACGGGTATCACGTGTTGATGTTTAGGAATAGGAGAGACATGCAAAATAGCTGTAAAGTATTTACTATTTCTATTTTATATATAACGCTTAATAATAGATAAATTAGCAATTTTGGAGCACGTGCAAAATAACCGTAAAATATTTATTACATTTATTTTATATATTACTCATAATAATGAATACTTCATATGAGTTATAATATGAGTCTAAAATCTAATAATTACAATGCACATAAAAATGGAAATTGGAGGGGACAGACAAATTTACCAAAGAGCTAAGGTAATTATATTTTATATATATAAAAAATCATATAACTAATATTTGAAAGAAAGAAAAAATAATTAGAAAATAGTATAAATAATTTATTAATTAGAAGTTTAATTCTCTTAGAACTGGGTAATTATATTTTATATATAAAAAATAAATAATACTAAAAAGAAAGAAAAAATAATTTAGTACAAAATGTTAGTAAGACATGATAAAAAAAATATAATAGACAAAATAATTTGTATATAATAAATAATTTAATAACCATAGTGGGTAAGATAATTAATAAGTCAGATAATCTGATATGATTTTTTTATATATAATATGATATAAAAATCAAATATAATTAACAACTATTAGTATTTAAATTAAATGTAGTTTTATTATCTAATAATTAAAAGTAACTAAAATTAATTTGTCGAACAAAATTATTATTATTATTTATTTAATAATGATGAATTCAATTATTAAAAATCACGTGCGATAATTGGAAATATGGAGATATACAAAATAATCTTAAAGTATTTACTCCTTATATTTTATATATGACTCTTAATAATAGATAATTATTAATTTGATAGAATTTAAGATAAATATGCACTCTTATATAATTCATTTGTGAATAAAATATTATAATAAGACGAAACAAATTAATGAAAGAATGAAAAATTTTATAAAAACTAAATAATGATTAATGGCGAGTCTAATATTTAATAATTATGTCAAAATCACATTAATAAAAAACTAGTATATAATAAAAGTGGGAATAGGAAGGATAAACAAATTTATCAAAAAACCAATATTAATTAATTTGGTTAATTTTGTCATTTAATAATTTAATTTATTAGTGAATAATATTTAATAATTCATTAATTAGAAATTAAATTCTATTAGAACTAGGTAACTATATTTTATATATAAAAAAATCAAATAATTAATATTAAAAAGAATGAAAAAAATAATTTAATAAAACAAATATTAGGAGGGCAAAAAAAAAAGGTTAACAATTACAACTCTTATAATATATAATGATTCTTGAACTAGTTGCTTATGGAGGAACAGATAATTCTACAAGCTTTCAAGTTTCTAAGCATTGTAATTTTCTAAGTATATATGCATGATTCTATCAATTTTTTTACATATTGTTTGTTAAAACTACACATTTTATTTATTTATTGTATTAATTCTTTTCAAAAAGTTAATTATTTGCATTGACTTTCTTTAACCTTTACCTAAAAATTTTATGCATCAAATGACATTTATTTTAAAGAGTTATATTAATTCTGTATCAAAATTTCATATCGAATCCCTCTGCAAAAATAATAATAATAATAATAAATCAGTGGTTGAGTAGTTATCTAATAATTATATGGAAGATAAGTTAGTGAAAATCTAGCAAGTATAAAGAGCCGAATCGAGAATTTGAGAAAATTTTGAGGGCCAAATTGCACCTTCTCTTCAATTAATATGCCCAATTACAAATCCAACATGGAACCATCAATGGGTTGGTGAAAAAAAGAGGACTTAGTTGAAGGCCCATTGGTTCATAAGGGCGGCACAATCCATGTAAAAAGGAACGAGGATTTTTCCTGTAATCCTTGCGAAATGGAAAAAGAAAATCGAACATCACAGTACAAGTTGGTTTTTGAGGGATCAATCTCCAAGCTAGGTGGGTGTGAGCTGAGATTTAATGATGCACAAATTGTGGAAGGTAGGTGCGGTGGTGGTGGTGGTGGCGATTGTGAGAGAGCTAAGCAAGCAATATGGATGGGATAAAGACGGTGCTATACAGCTTTTTGCTGAATGGTCGGATCGATTGGGGAGGTGGGCGATGCCTGTGTATGTTGGGATTCATACCCTCACCCTCGCACTCTGCTTGCCCTACGCTGTTTTCTTCGAGGCTGGCGCTTCTCTGCTTTTCGGATTTTTTCCTGCTGTTCTCTGCGTTTTTGCCGCCAAGGTCTTAGGGGCTTCACTCTCTTTCTGGATCGGCAGGTTCTCTTTTGGTTGCTCGTTTCTCCTATCAGCTTATCACTCTGACTCTTCCGTCTTTTCTATTATTTTAAACTATATTATTCATAAGTGATCTTTTTGTGTTATTGCAAGTCTGAGACCTGTCCAAATTCTCATACTTCAAGGTTGCTCCATTAATTTACCACTGTATTGTCTGCATAACCAGCTAAACCTGACTCTGCTCATATATTAAATTTTGGAGTTGAGCATTTGATTTAAATAAGTAGACGGAGAAAGTTGTTTTTGAACGTTCACATTACTGTTGCCATGTATGCTTCGTCGTTTTCTTTGGATCAAGCATTATGTGCGCCCTTTTTCTGGCCATGCGAGTTAGTATTATATCTGCTGCATTTCGTATTCAATCTATCTGCCAACAACTGGAGCTTTAAGCTAAATTCTGGTGAATATGATATTTTTAAAATTCAAGATTATAATCGTGAAACAAGTTTGTAAAAGTTGTGACTTTTTAACCTTATAATTTTCAATAATATTCCGAGTTGGATGTGGACATTCTTTTGATTTCTAATTCCCTTTGTGGATCAACCACACTTTTTAATTGTTGCTTTAGAGTGTTTTGATGGTTGGAAGATTCTTATTTCATTCTGGACTACTAGATGTTTATGCATTGGGTTTCACTGCTCATTTCTTTTTTCCTTTTTTCCTCGTTTTTGTTGTTTGTGCATGGGGCCAGGGCTACGATTGCCTAGTATTCCTTCTTTGTCATGTTGAGAAATGGCAGATGAACAGTTTGTATTTTCTGACAACTAGAAGTGCATTAGAGATTGGGATATCTCCCATTTGATGATTTATCTTCTCTAACTGAGGTTGCTTCTTTTCTCTTAGTATAGGTGCTTAATGATTTATCTGAGAATTTTAAGAAGACATTGACAGCATGTTGATGATGTATATCATTTAGTTAGTATAAAATGCAGATAGAAATTTTGGAGAGATATGTTAGGTGTAATTTGAAATAGAATTTTCAAGCTGTAATTTTTGCATGACATTATGGTACAAGCAAGATGTCGTAAGTGCTACCTTGCTGATGGCATTGAAAATGACTCCCCGGTTGCATTAACAACTAACCCAACAATGCACAAACTAAATTATGTCAGTTTCTCCATCGGCAGTAAAATTTATTTCAAATAAGTTATTTAATCAATCACAGTATCTATGACTACTAGCTCAGACCTGTTCCATGCAAAAATAGTGATGAAAATGGTAATTTTCTATACCTATCACTGTGAATTTTGTTGGGCAGGTCCTTCCATGTATCCTTCTTACGGGACTTGATCCAGTAAATTACCTTTTAACTTCTTTAATATTCAACAAAGATATTATATGCACGGGGTAATTTTGTAAGTTTTTGGATTATGATCATTTTTTCCCATGAATGTTATCAGTCTTATTGTTTGTTGTTTTATTTTGGCTTTTTTTTTCCCTCATACTATTAGGAAGTTTATTTTTTTGTTCATGAAGGAATTTGTCCTGTTGATCTAGGATTAAGGTTTAGTGGGATTCCAAGTTTAAACCTTATGATCATTGGATAGTCTTTAGGTGGATGTCACAGGTATTTTGATAATCAAGAAGTGCAACCAAAAGATTGTCCACCATGCAAATTCATATAAAAATAAACTAAAAAATGGAAATGTTCATGAAACAATCCTCTCTAAATTACAAGAATGAAATGAAATTTCTTCATTGCCGTTCTTTTTATGCTTTAATCCTGCAAATGTAAATACATGTACTGCCACAGCAAGGAGATTGTCAAGGCCAAACAGAGACTTGCAAGGAATGGTGAAAAATATTTGGCCCTATGCAGGTTTCTGTTCATGAGTTCCCAGTTGGTTTGAACATGGTCTATTTAGTTGGTGTTGGTTTGTGCAAGAACTGCCTATGTAAACATTTGCAATTTTTAAAGCCTGAACAAATTTTCCTCTCTAAGGATTTTGCATTTACTTACTCTTTGTTTATGTATTTGGTGGTGTTAACTAGTTTTAGGATCTTATTTGACATTCTGGATTCTTCAGGCTAGTTTTCAGGAGTTCACATTCAGCAATGGAGTGGGCTCAGAGAAACAAATATTTCCGTCTCCTTTCAAGAGGAGTTGAACGAGATGGTTGGAAATTTGTCCTTCTTGCACGCTTCTCTCCCATGCCCTCTTATGTAATTAATTATGCACTGGCTGCTACAAAAGTTGGGTTCGTGGTGGATTTCCTTCTTCCGACTATCATTGGCGGTCTACCAATGATTTTACAGAACACATCCATAGGCAGCCTTGCTGGTGCTGCAGTTGCTTCAACGTCTGGGCCTCAAAAATCTAAGGTGTGGTCTTACCTCTTTCCTTGCCTTGGGATTGTATCAAGCGTCCTTATTTCTATAAGAATCAAAAAGTACTCTACTGATATGACAATGTTGGAATTGTCTCCCAGCAATCGTACTGGTGACTGTAATGATGTTGATTCAGCTCAAACCCTTCCTGGTAGAACAGGTCGTGGCGACTTGAAAAAAGGAAAATAGAAAAGGACTTGCTAGTGCAAATCATTTTTGTTGGTATTTTTGCTAGTCTTCTTTTTAATGTGATTTCTGAACCGCTGTGGTTTATTTCTCCATTTTAAGTTAAGCATTTTGAGACAACAAATTACATCTTTGCATAAGGTTGAGCATAATGAAGTTTCTGGTGAATTTCAGCTAGGGGCAATTTACGATGATATAAGTTAAGTAGAGATATAAGATTTAGCAACTATTTATTTTTTATTTTGCTTGCTTATTGCTGACCTTTAGGGTTTAAAAAAGATAATTTAATTTTCTTGCTTTTCCACCACTTAAAGCATTGAGAGGCACTGTTGAAAGTGCTGTATGTGCACAAATCCTCTATTCAGACTATATGAAGAGTGAGAATGTTTAATTTTGGTAAATGGCGTATTGCTCTCACTGTAATCTCACATGTATTGCTTGTTATAATGCAAAGAAAGACATTCCCCTTTTTCCAGTAGCATAACTTATCATGTTTCATATGTTCTTACCGGCTCAAAATTATATATTGTGTGTTGAATTGTTATATTCGAGTATTTTCTAGTAAATCTTGCAAAATTCATTGGTGAAACCCCAAAATCGAGGTGATATCAGCTTATTACTTTTGGATCTTTGTATTTTCTTTCAGCGTTGCCTGCGATTAGCCATGTCCTATGTTTTAATTTCCATGATGGCCACAGTGGTGGTAAATGAGTGTTCGTGGTGATGATATAATGATGGGTGAACAATATCTTATCCTTACTATTTGAAATAAACTTATCAATGCCCTAAAGCCATATCCTATTAGCAGCTTTATAGCCTCAACAATGGAAAATGATGGTTAGTATTGTTGGTGCACTTGCGCTTGTGGTAGGCATAGAGTGGCTTGAATAGTATTGATTCTAATTTGGAGCAATACTGAAGTCTTTGCGTTATTACGTTGAACACTTTAGGAGGTGAGAGAGGTTTAACACTTGCATTCTCATAAGTTGATTTAGAACAACTCTCTTGCTATCATCTTGTCGAAAGCGGAGGGATATATTGGGATTTGCATGTACCGATCAGTACTTAAGAATCGGTTACTAGGGAGAATATTGTAGGTAAGAGCTAGTGGCAAGTTAAACTTTTTCGTGTGCGTCAATGCCAAATTCTCCTCTTTTAGTTCATCATTTTGATAACACATATATTTCATTTTTAATTATTACAGGATTCACATGAGTATGTCACTCAAAGAATGAAGAAGATAAAAGAAGCCTATATAAATAGGATAATTAGCTTCTCTTAATTAGTGTACACATTTGAAATGTTATGATGTAGAAAAATAGTTACAAGATCAAGTCAACAAAAGCAAAGAGAGCTTTCTAGGATGTCATTTAATGGCTGAATCTTGGGTATAAGCAATTGCGAATTTTGATTTGTATATCTATTGGTTTATTTTACTTAATTTTTCTATCTGTTATAAAACGTAATTTAATTTTTTACTGTATTTTTAGTTAATATGTCTCTAACTAATGTAATTTCAAGATATATATAAGTAAAATTTGTACTTATAATAAATAATGTATGTGACAATACAAAAAGTAATTGCAAATTTTGTCCCCGTGAAACGGTGGGAGGGGTATTCAGTAATTAGTATTCCAACTCGCAAAACGAATCACATGCTAAATTGTAGGATATGTTTTGTTTTTCTAACTTAGAAATGGGACTACATATGGCAGTTCACACTACTGCTGCACGTTCCATGCATGACTGGCTTCTTACCTGTCTTTTTTTTTTTTTTTTTTTCATATGACCCAGTCAATCCTCAATGCTGTTCTAGTTTTCTTCATTTCTTGGTTGTTGGATCCCAACTTGGTTTACAAATTATACAATACATAGATATAATTGTATCTTATTTTTGGTCAATGGCAAAGACATTGAACCAGCTGAAAGAATACAAACCACTTCTACGTCCCATGGCAGTACTTTCCATACCAATCGTCGCAGACAGAAGATGATCAAATTCAATGAATGTGTATATTTGGTATTATGTATGTCTGAAAATTATGGGGGAAGAAGAAATCTAAAACTTAATTCAAAAGTGGGGGTTGGTTCTCTTTCATTATCTAAATATTTTATTTTGTTCAAATTAAATTCGTATTTGATGTTTTGTTGACGAAGACTATCCTCTCCAACTTTGTCTCCTTTTACCATGTGACACTGATAAAATATATATATGAGCCGATAGTCATTTGAGGCCAATGCTAGCTATATTCTTATATCTTATAGTTTTAATTAAATTGACTTTGATATTCATGCACCGAATTTCTAATTGTTTCTTTGATTTCTTTCTTCCTCCCTACTAAGTTACCCCTTTTAGTTCCCAGATTCCACGCAAGTCCATTTAATATAGGGAATTGTACGGAAATACCATACCAATTTTCAAAGTTTTTTTCAATTTTATCAAAAATAATTTTCTAAAATTACAACAATATATAAATCTCAAAATTATTTAAAAATATGTCCAAACGGCATATTTTCGGCATACTTTTCGGTATATTTTAGGTATATCTTAGTTCAATTTTTACCAATGAAGAACAAAAAAAATCAGAAGAAGAATTGATTATTAAAGAAAAAGAAAAATAAAATAAAATTTAATCAAAATTCAAAATATCACAAATACTTAAACAAACAATTTGGTATGCCTTTCGGTATAACTAGGGAATATCTTGGGAATATTTTAATTCAATCACATATAAAATCCAACAAAAAAGATTCAAAACATCATAAATTTTGAAACGAACAATCTGAAATACTTTAGAGATATTTTGGATATACATTTGGAAATTTTATGGAAATACTTTGGAAAATTTCAGGGGTACCTTAAAAATTTTTAAGGAATTTCTTAAGAGGAATTTATTGGGGATACCTTAGAAATATTTTCGATATATCTTTGAGAATTTCGTGAAAATACCTCTGATATACCTTGAGGATATATTAGATATGCCTTAATTCAATCACACATAAAATTACAAAATTCAATGCATAAAATAAAATCAAAAGCCAAAATCTCTTGTGGAAAATCTTTAGGTCGTTACCCATTATTAATGAGGAGAAAATGTTTGCCGGCGAAGAAGCTTGTTTGTTGGTAGAAAAATTAGATCATATTTTAGAGAAGACGAAAAAAATGATGGCTCTTAGAGAAAACGAAGATCTGCAATAGTTGCTTTGAGAGAAGACGAAAATATGCGATGGTGACACTCGAAAAAGATGAAGATCTACAATAATTGGAGAAGATGAAGATTTGAGATGGTGGTTATCAGAAAAGACGAATATCTGTAATAATAACTTTCTTAAAAGATGAAAAATTCGGTACAAAATGAGCTAAAAAGAAAAGTAATTTTATAAATAAGATTTAAAAGTAAGTGGTGCGCAAAATTTCCTCACTAATATATACATTAAGCCTTGAGCAAACGAACAATATTTTGGCACTATGTATTACTTTTCCAAAGGAAGTGATGAACTCATATTTGGACAACTTTTTGAGCCAAATTATGAGTTTTGTTGCTGAAATTATTTGGAAATGTGATGTGGGTAATGAATTATGGTGCTTGATTTGTCTCGCAAGGTAGAATTAATTCCTAAGAATTTGAGTTCTATTTATTATTTGAAAACTCGACCTGAATTATTCAGTGTTTGGCCGTCCACCAAACTATAAGAAGTATGTCGTGGTAAAGGACGCGGTGACCAATTATGGCCTCCAATTGAACCAATTTTGTGAATAAGCTACGTACTTCTGTCCTCTTATTGTCCTAAATACAATTATATCTCTTTTTTGACTTAATTCATTTGGTCACACCGTAACATTAATGGAATATTATGATTGATATTCGAATCAAATTCGGTTCATAAAATGTGAAGATGGCCACGTTTCCCATTTAGAAATATTAATCAATTCTTATAAGTTATTTGTTTTGCTTTTTTTTTTTTAATAAATAAAAATTATCATACATATGGAAGAAATTTTTAAATAGATTTACTTTATTACGTTATTTATAAATTAATATAATCAGATAATTACACAGTAATATATTTAACTATTTTATTTATTATTGTGGTGAATATAGCAAATAATGAGTTTGTTTATATGTCCCAGATAATTAACGAACTAAACTACATATAATAATATATCTAAAAACTTCTTGCATTATAGATGTGTTTTTGGGTTCTTAAATATATTATTGAAATAATATCAATTATTAATTAAATAGAATGAAAGAACTGTAAATTGGCTGATTATTGGATATGCGCGGTTGAAAGAAAAGGATCATGAAGGTATATGTTGGAGTTGAGGTCAGCCATTTTGTGAATAGTTTTTTCCTCTTTTTTGAGCAAACATATACACATACTGTCGAGTTGATTTATAGTTTAAATAAAATTAAAGAAGAAACAGAGATTTTATAAAATTTGAAAATAAAATGTAAAATTTTGACCTTCATGCATGCATTATGGCATTAATGAAGATATAAAAACTATATTCACCAGACAGTATATATGATCATATATATATATATATATATAGTACACATCATCAACTGCTTAATTAATTTGTATATATTAATTTTGAAACATAATTGAGTAAACCTAACAAAAATGAAATGAAAGAAATAAAAATCAAAGAAGAAAAGAGGAATCAAAGTATTCAGGCCAGGGTGTTTATGCAAATTTTACAAGTGGTGATGGTGGGATGACGTTGTATAGCAGTCAGCTAGCAATAAATTAGATGGGTCAATTGGGGTAACTTACCCACAAGGACAAGCTATATATGTATACCTATTGTTTAAAAGTTCTCTTTATGAAAATCGAACTTAGTGGAAGTCTTATGGGAGAAGTCAGAAGCCAATTGCCTTAGCTCTTTTGTTAGTGCTGGTGCCCCACAGTAGAAAACTCCTGCATCATTTATAAGTTGTTGAAAAGATAAGTAATTAGTTTAACTGGAAAAAAACAAAAAAAAAAAAGCTAGTGGATTAGGTAGGGGAACCAACCAATTCTTGAATCAGGATGATGGAGGGCGATTTTCTTGTAGACTTGTCGCCAATTAGGCTTAGCAAAGTGGGATTTGACCCTTGTCCCTGAAACCACATCCACACCGTTCTTCGCATGGTGAAGCGATTGAAGCATGGCAATCAGGGCTGACCTGGCATCTCCTTCTTCATACACACTTGTGCAGTAGTTGTGGAGTTCAATCACACCCTTATCATCCATCTCAGCTACCTCGTTCATTATTCCTTTGAACCACTCGAATGAACCCTGCTCTCTTGTCACCCAGTAGAAGTATGCTTTTCTGGTCTTGAATCCTTTTTTATGATTACTATTGCTATTATAATAAGTTGCTCTTCCACTCTCTAAACCTCCCACATGATCAACATCCTCTCCTTCCCTTTCCATGTTGTTGATAATGTCCTTCACAATGCTGATCATGGGTGTAGCCCCAATGCCCAGCCCCACTAGCAGCACCACCTCGTATTTCTTGTAGTCTTGCGCTGGAGCTCCGTATGGACCATCTATTAGTATCTTTGGGAAGCTGCAATTATGCGCAGTTTAATTTTCACCGCACATTTATATATGTATATACATATCGATTAATTTAATGCATGCTTATACAATATATAATTAATATAGCTAATTAATTAATTCCATTCATGTAGATATTAATTATTACCTTGGGTTGTTTCCTCCTTGCGCACCTTCAGCTCTGAGCAGTCCACTCTTACCGGCAGGTGCAGGCTGACAAACCTAATCAACCGCGCATATATGCATCTCATTGATAATATTGATATGGATGGACAGCTTAGCAAGTTGTTTAAAGAGAAATTAAATTAAATTACCTCTGAGAAAACAGTTTTGAGCTGGCGAGTCCAGTCTCCTAGTGTTCGAATGTGCACGCTCAGGTAGTCATCTCCTGGCGCTGAAGTAATGGAAAATGGGTGCCTACATTTACATACACATTCCACTTAATCATTTATTAATTAAATCAACACAAATAATTCATACAAAGCTTATTAATTACTGCACTGGAATTGACCAACTAATATTAATTACCATTCGAAGGGAGAAACTGCCGCGCAGTTGACAAACATGTACTGTCCACTCTTGTATCTGAAGCCCTGTGGCTTGGACATGTGCAGTGCTAGTACATTTCCCGGATATACAGCAACCTATTGTAATTAATTAAATATCATATATCTAATCTAATTAATTAAGTCGGGGCTTAACTAAATATGAAATTAGTAGCTAGAACAAATTAATTAACGGATAAAAATTGCAGAGGCAAATGTTACCTTCAGTATCTTGACAGACTTGATACTTGATCTAAAAGCCCTAATCAACCTTTCACAGGCATAAAGAATAATGGGCACTGCTAGATACATCCATGTCTACACCCACACATGCAGCAAAGAAATTAAAATTGAAATAATTAATGGAAACACAAGGCACGTAATTCATAAATTAAGTGAAGAAGATTTGAAGCTTGGGTACACAGCAGAAAATGAAATGGTTAGTTAGGTATAGGAGTATATACTAACCGTTTTCTGATACCACTTCTTAGTGAGGTAGAGGTAAATTCCATGGACTATGAGTAGAGTATAGACAATAACGAATAGATGGTGAGAATACCAGAAGGCATTAAAGCCTGTGAATTTCTTAAGAGGTTTGGGCAAATTGAGCTTGTTTCGCCTAAACCAAGGAGTAGCCAGTGTGAATGCTATAGCCATTAGCACTACCATTATAATTCCTGTCACCCCTTCCACTCCTTTCACAAACCACCAGTAATTATCAGGCTGCTCATCCCCAAAGTAAGGTTTCATTGGCTCGTATTCCTCCTCAGTGGCATGAAGAAGCCTCGGGAAATCGCATGTTAGATGGGCCCCTGCGTGAAGTCCTACCCCAATTGCAATTCCAAAGGCAATTACCTGATCACCATATACATACATGTACAACCACGATCAATCAATACATCGCACTAAAAAACATTACTAATTAAGAAAATTAAGGGTATTAACTAATTACGTACCTTATGGAAATTTAGATTGTCATCGAAAGGCACAGCGACTCCCAACTTGGTCTTGTTTCTGAGCCAAGTAATGGTGTTCCTACAGACTGGTAGTAAAATCAAGGCCATATTAAATTTAAGGGTCTCTGCCCCTCCTTTGGCAACACAAACACAATACCCCATTATATCATACACGGCCTTGTTCTTATACTGTATAAATTTATAAGTGAATAAACCGCATACAATTCCAACCCACAATGCCATAACCCAGATCCTCTGCCAGTTATCCAGGAAAAAGTACTTGGCCTTTTGGTACCATCTTCTCAATGGATTGTTCTCCTGTGTAGGCTTCAGTTTCTGACTCAACATTTGACTTAAAATTCGACTATCTCCAACCCTGACCGATTGGTTTGGAGCTTGCAATAACAGCATTTCCAGGTTATGAATCTGTAAATGATCACCATAATTAATTAATCAGAAATTAGTGTAAGAATAGTGCTAGGAGGAGAAATATTAATGGGAAAAATTTTTTTTCAAAAAAAATTCGATGTATAATGTGATATGCACTTAATTACCATAATGTATCCAGCATTATCTGGGTCCAATTCTTCCATAATTAGTGCTGCATACTCAGCGGCTTGTTTCTGAATGGTGGAGAGCTTGTTTGCAGAAGCACTTAAGGTGATAATCTGCAATTAAACATGATCTTAATTAGTTAAAATTGATTATTATTATTATTATTGAAACAGCATTGGCGTTGACCAAATATTCAAACTCTAGAATTACCTCTCTAACTTCCTCTTCTGCGATTCTTCCGTCAGCATCTTTATCCACCCTACATGGATAAACATAATATTACATAACAACAAAATAATGGAAAAACGACATTTGAAATATGTGATTAATGGACCAGTCATCATATATATATATATATATGGCCTACATGTCAAAGAAGGTCTGAAGCCTGGAGTCGAAGCTCTCATCTGATATTTGATCCCAGAACAGTTTAAGCTGTGCCTTGTTAATGGAATCACCTATTTCGTTATGTCTCCGAGCAAGAGCCGCAAATAATTCATCAGCGAATTCTTTAGAATCCTTGTTCATGCCTGAGGTACGTGCAGGGGTGATCCATTAATTTGTAGAGCATATAAAGCAATTATAATCGAGTAATTTACTTTAAGTAATTAATAATTAATTAATTAGAAAGGAAGAGAAAATTGCGAGTGAATTATAGACACGTAAACATAAATAAATACCTATACATTCACCGAACAAGGAAGAGGGAAGGAGGCCGTTGGTGGAAGAAGTAAGTTGATTAAATCTGGTTTCCACAACAGGCCATCCATTTCCAGAGGTTCCGGTTTTGGCAGTAATGAACTTGAGGCCCTTCAAAGCGTGAGCAGCGGCGGATTTTGTCCGATCAAACCTGGTAGCGGCGGAGGGCCGCCGTGAGAGGGAAGCTAAACGTTTAAGCTCTTGGGAGACTTGCTTGATGTGAGATGAAGTGTTTCGAAATAAGGATGAACGGAAGGAAGAGGATTTATTTTCCAGAGTTTTCTTGGCAAGCAAAGCAAATTCTGGATCCTCGGTAGCTGGATGAACACTGTGAACTGCCACGGAATCATCACGAATGTCCAATGTAATCTCAACATAAGATGATGATGGATCCTCATCAGCTCCGTTTTCGCCTGGAATATTGAACCTTGCGCTCTTCTTCGAAGATCTTTTCTTGTTCAGAGGATCGCTGAAGGCGCTGCGGTCGCTGCCTATGCTCTCTGTATCTGAATTATTTTCAGAATAAATTCCTCTCCCGTCCTCGCTTTTCATTTTTTTTTTTTTTTTGCCCTTTTTCTCTAAGGACGCTTACAAACTTTTTGCATACAAACTATATTAATTTACAAACGAAAATGTGGATTTGGAAATATGTTAATAGGTACGTTAGTTTACAAATCTCCTCCTGCTTATATACACACTCGTTATATACGCAACTAGCGAAGCTTGTAGGAAGGAAGGATATGTCGGTCAAACCTGACCAGGAGACTTATTATTTTCATTTTCCTATAATTTATAGTAATAAATTATTGTTTTCTCTTATTTATGTTCTTTCACTGGATGTACATCTGCCTCAAAGAATAACTTATAATACATTACCAAGGATCTTGCATTGACCCTATATTTAATATAATTGATTACATCACAAAAAAAACGACTTGAAATTTTGGTATTTGAGGTCAAAGATTAATACTTTGTTTGTTTTAATGGAAATAATAAAAAAGAAACAAAATGAAATTGAATTTCTTTTTTTTTTTTCTATTATTTGGATGCCAATAGTAGAGAAGAGAAAAAAAAATATGGGGAAAAAATAACATTTCCCCTTGAAGGTCCTTTTTAGTTTTCCACCAAGATTAATAATGGGTGAAAAATGAAGGGAAATGGACAAAAACAACATTTTTAAAATTAAATTAATTTAATTAATAGTACAGTAGTACCCTTAACGCTTCATTATTGGAAAAACCATCAATAAATTTAAATGGGATAAAATGGTAAATCACATATATTTCCATTTCAAATATGCATAATTAATTATAATTAAACAAAAAATTGTATACCTCCCAATAGAAAACACGTCTCTTACATATTATTTAACCATATATATATGAATACAGTTTAAGATACTAAATAGTTTGGAAAAAAAATTGTTTTTTCACCTCTTATCTTATTTTTTTCCCCTTCATTTAATATTGTATATTTTCAATTCTCTTCCATCATATCCTTAAGTAACCAAACAAAAACTAGCTGCTTCTAACTTACCAATTCAGTTTGCTGCAATTAGTCACCTAGAAAATAGATTAAAAAAAGAAAAGAAAACTATGAGTAATATTTATGAAATTAATTGGTGAAACTTTTTTTTGAATAAAACTTCAATTTAGATTAGAAATGGTTATTCTTTTTAACTTTTTTTTTTTTTGAAGCTACTCAGTCGAAGATGTCTTACTGAGAAGTGCATAGTGTAAACACTTGGAATTGATTCTACCTGAAACTAACAAACTAATTAATATCACTGAAGAAATTGAAGAAAATTAAACCAATGAAAGAAATTAACTTATAATATAGTCATTTTATGTATAAAAAGTTATAAAAGAAAAAATTCAACTTTCTCAAATTTCACAATTATATCCAATTTTTTTAAAATATATAAATTTTGATTTTAAAAACAAATTAACGTAATTTTGGTAGACGAAACTAGTCTTCAGATCTAACTTATGCTTACATAAATTAACCGAATAAAATAACTGATATAGATTAAATATATTGACTAAATTAAATAATTTAATTAAATAGTAAACACTCTAGTTCAATTATATAGAAAATAAAATATACATATATGCATGCGAAAAGATTTTAACTGTTATCAAAACATGCATATAAAAAAGATATCAACTGTATTTACTGATATTGAACGTAACTTGAGGTATCAAGGAATAATTAAGTTGATGCTAAATTAATTTCATCCGATATATAACTTAATTAATTATCAACTTTTCTTATGTCCTGTTGAAATTTTTCTTTTGGCATTTATTCTGATTTATTTTAGTTGATAATTGTAATTTTATATATATATGAGCCTAAAAATAACATTTATCTCGTAACTGGTCATAATATATAGCACGTGATCTTAATAGTTTTTGATATATATATATATATATGATATTATGATAAAATTTAAATTAATTAACTTAGAATTAAATTAAATTCAAAAATATTTAAAATTGAATTGACCCGCTTAAATTTTGAAAAGGTTCCAAAGGGAAGGGTGTATGAAAACAATTACTCACATAACTAATACTGATTACAGTGTGCATGCAATTGGTCCATTAAAGTTGGATGTATAATTAGACCGGAAATACTTTCTACTCCTTTCATTCCATATTAACTGTTATTTTTAGTTATTTTATTAGAATTAAAAAATTATTAATTAATTTTAAATTTAAAATAAAAGTTAGTTGTAAAGAATAAATTCCTCCTAGTTTTGAAAAACTAAAACTTTTGAATTTAATATAATATTAATAACTTTGAATTGATTAGTATAGTGGTAAATTTTAGAAAAAAATATTTAATTTTTATTGATAATAGAATTTGAGATTTTTTCAAAAACGATACACTATAATTTAGAGGTTTTTTTTTTTTTTTAATATTTGATTAGGTTGGAAATATGAAAACAGAACATTAAAAACAGATACATTGGGTTAAAATTGACCGACTCTAACCTCCAAGCCTCCATTTTCCAACCCAATTGAAGAGACGCGTTGATATCCCACTTACCAAACGCGGATTCACAATCGATGTAGGCTTAATTTGTTGTTTTTATGATTTTTCTTTCTTTCTTAGAGAATGGGTATAAAGTCAAAATAATACTACTTAACAAACTTGGACCAATAATAATGCTTAATATTTTAGCCTTCAGATAAAAAAATTATTTAATTTTTGACTCAGCAAATAATTAAATTTTTTTAATAAAATAATTAAACATTAAAATTTAACAACGATCTCCTAAATCAAACTAAAATTTCTAAAAAGAATGACAACTCCTTAAACAAACTATTATATATATATATATATATATATGTATTTTTAAGAAAAAAATTAACATTTTTATTTACATTAAACTTTTTATTGATAAATGAAGAGATGATAATATACAATCTTTTATGAATTATCATATTTATCTAATATATTTTGGTTAATATAATTAATATGACAAAAGATGCAAAAAAAATTATAATTGCAAAATAATAATAATTTAATTTTATCTGAATCTACATGAATATAAATATATTTAATTATTCTTATGAAATAATAAATAGAATAATTATTTAATTATTCTCTAACCAATGATTAAAACATGATATATTGAAGGAACTAAAATCTTGTAAAATTATCAGAATTATATGGATAATGAAAGTAAGGATATATATATGCGGCATATCAGAATTTACAATGAATAGACACTGATAATAAAATTAATAATATATTAATTTGTAATGGTTTGTAAAGAACTGTTGTAGATATTCTCCTCTTATTTTTCTTATAGTTTCTAATAGTTGTAAATTTTATTATATTCTCATTAATTTTTGTTATCTACATAATTGCTTTTTTTTTCTATTAAAATAAGTACGAATAAAAAGAAAAAGCTAGCATATAAACTACTAAAAGTAATTATAGGAAAAATAAAAAACTAAATATAAAAGCAAAATAATTCCAAATATAAATAATATTTGAAGAAATGAAGTTACCTAACTTATAAAAAAAATACATTATATATGATTTTACACTTCTAGTCACTACTCAAATAGAAAGAATAAAAAAAAAACTAATTAAGAGAGAAAGTGATAAAAAGAACAAATGAGAGAAAATAATTTCAAAGTAAATTTTGTAGTATCATCTGTAAGAAAAAGTATAGTTATCTAATGATAGTTGAATTTTTAGGATAAATAAAAAAAAGCAAATGTAAAAGTGAGAAAAGTAATATTTAAATTTTTTTTACTTTTATTAATTTTTAAATGAAAGATGCAGATGAAAATTAAAAAAATAAACAATTAAATATGTATAATTTTATAAAATAAATAATTTAAATTTTAATAGATTTTTCGGTTAATATTTATAAATCCATATTAAAGTAAATATATGATACATAACTTGATTTAGTCTATATTGAGATTCTTCTTGAATATTGTAGCGGAATTGTTTTTTAATTTAATTAACCGATTTTTTTAATTTTTTATATAAAAGATATGAAATGAATTTCAAAATCCACAGGGGGCCCCACTCGCCCTGTTTTGGGTTCGCCCTCGGCTGAAACATTAATTGCGTAGAAAACAGCAGTTAAATATCTAGTATCTAGAAGAATAGCTTCGAGCGGCACTACTAGTCAATTTTTGCTGTGTTCTGTTCCTAGTCAATCTTGTTGAAATAGAGATAATAACAATAGTCATTAGCTGCTTCCAAAAAAAAAAACAATAGTAATTAGTTTTTTAGTAGAATTGTTTACAAAAAGTTAGTTATATGGCTGCCAGGAAAACTGGACTTCGTAAATAATTAAACATCTCCTTATTAAATTAAAGGGAAAAAAAAAAGCAAAGATAACCAGACTAAAAAGGCTAATTACACAAAAAGTGAGCACTTACAACATATTTATGTTAATGGCCATTCAAGATTCTAAAAGCCCAAGCTTAACAACAGATTTGATTGCTTAATATATGGATTCCAGCCAAAGAAAATGGATTCCCTCTCCGGTTCTTCTCCATTTTCAGTTATCAACCTGATAAAGTAAATATTATAGTATATGTACAATATATGTAAATATATTTAATTTTTTAAAATATTATATATTTAAATATTACATAAAGTAAATATTATAGTATATGTAAGTATGTATAGCAGAACATAGTATATAATTAGTAAAAAATTTATAGTTACGTTATTAAAATAGTAAATTAATAGGAATTAAAAATAATATGGCTTATAATGGAGATTAAATAGAATGCAACTGTGCAAATTTATATATATATATATTATATGTACAATATATGTAAGTTATATATTTATCTATTTATAAAGGTATATTTAACTTTCTAATTTATCTATTTTAATTTACATTTTTTTATATTCATATATTTCAAAATTCCATTTTGTATTCGGCTATGTTGTATATTTATTTTATTTTTATTATTTAATTATTAATGGGATAAATATGAAAAAACATATCATGGTGTTCATATAAACTGCAACTACAAAAATTTTATATGTATGTTATATAAAATTCTAAAAATTCTAAAATTATATTTTTAAAATAAAAATAAATTTATTAAACATATTATCTTTTATATGTATGTTATATACATACGTAAATAATGTTATACAGTTTCAATTATCAGAACTATTAAAATGTGGAAAAATATTGTGTTCCTCAATTACATTCAAATTTAAAAATAAAAAAATTACAAAGTATATGTAAATTATATGATAGTTATATATGCAGTAAAATATTATTATTATTATTTCTTTGTACCATTCTCAACTTCCAACTCTAAACATCATCATCTTCTCCTAACATATAAAATATTATTATTATTATTATACCATTCTCAACTTCCAACTCTAAACATCATCATTTTCTCCTAACATATATATATATATATATATATATATATATATATATATATATATCAAATACAAGTCTTCAATGACTAGAACTTTTATTGATAAAAAAATAAATAGAAATATCTAATCTAAACAACTACAAAATATATGTTAATTATAAAGAAAGCTACTTTTTTAAGAAAAAAATTCCAATAAAAATCATGTCAGTAACTTTAAATTAGGAAGAAAAAAGAAAAAGGATATCACTTTGGTAAATTTTTAAAAATCAATCTGATCGTTGATCCATAAAGTATAGCACGAAATATGCATTTACACAATATACATAAAAAGTTGAGCACAAATAAAATTGAATTATGCAAAGACAAGGAAATGTTAAAGCTCCCAATTACAATTTTTTTTTATAAAAGAAATAGCAATAATTTTCTCATTCTGGAACCAGCATACAGCTAAACAGGAACAAAAGTTCAACAAAACTTGACTCATGCAGAATAATTTTTCCTAGCAAAAAAAAAGGGAGGAAAACTCAATAGAGGAAAAGGAAAAACATAAGAAGCTTAGCCCAGTAAAAGAACCCAAGCACTTTGCCACCAACATTCTTTCTTCTAGCCTCTTTGCGGTCCATAATGCCAGCGGAAGTTGTCAACACAATGTAACCAAACTGTCTCGAGGGATGCAACCTTGCATTCCATCCTTCAATCTCCTATAAGACTAGGAGAGAGAGATTACCAACATAAAAATGGGTTGGAAAAATTTTTAAATCATAAAATTAGGAAGTTATCTGCTTAGTGGGAATCAAAAAATTAGGCAAGAAGGGTGGTTGTGATGTTTGGTTATTTAGGTAATATTGTTTTACGTATTAGTTCGTTAATGGGTTTAAGGAAAAGGGTAACTATTTGTGGGATATTGTTTACGTGGGGTAATTATTTCTAAATGATCGGGTTGGTAGGTGAGAACTATACATGGTGGGCTAGGCTCGGACGGCAAAAATCCAAGGGATTTTTTAAAAAAATGGAAAAAAAACATTTAAGTAATTACTAAAATACTGGCCTATGAAGTTTTTTTTTTTTTTGAATTTTACAAAAATAACAAAAAAAAAACATACCCATTTACATTTTTACCCCCATTCGAAGTTTTTTTTAATTTTACCGAAAACAATTTTCTAAAATTACAACAGTATCTAAATTTCAAAATCATCTCAAAATATACTCAGACGGTATATTTTCAGCATATTTTGGGCATATATTAGAGTTATCTTGATTTAATTTTCACCAAAAAATAATAAAAAAATAAGAACAATTAAATCATTAAAGAAGAAAAAGAACATAATTCAATTAAAATTCAAAACAATACAAAACCTTAAACAAACAGTTTAGTATACCTTGGGGATATCTCGGATATACCTTGAAAATTTCTTAGGAATAGCTCGTGAATATCTTGAGTATACCCTGAGAATATTTTGAGTATACTGTGGGAATTTTCAAGAAATTATTTAAGAGGAATTCTCTAGAAATACTTTAGATATATTTTGGAGATACTTTGGATATATTTTAAAAATTACTTGAAAATTCACTAAAAAGAATTTTACGTAAATACGTTGGATATAACTTGAAATATTTCGATATACTTTTAAGATACTTCAATATTAGAATTTTTGTTTCCTTCCGGACACTTCATAATATTTTGATGTGTTGACCTTAGCTTCATCGTTTTTGACACTCTGTAAATCCTCCTCTTTGCAATTTTCTAAGGATAGAGAAAATAAAGAAAAAGCCACAATGAAGAGGTTCAGCTAATTGAAAAAATTCGAGTTTGGCTGCATTGAGGATCAAAGGCATCGCTCTCCATCTCCTCTTCTGTGTCATCTTGACGAGCCACCGCAATTTCTTTGCTTGTTTCTCATGCAAGATCAGTTATCTTATCTGCCTCCACAACCAATTATGAAATAGAATAAAGATTTGAATGTAATATTTGATTAGATTTGGTTTCTTTCAATTGACATAAGAAAATCAAGAAAAGGAAATCACAAAATCGATTATTTTTCAAATGGAATTTGACTGTAGTGGTGAAGATGACGCTGATGGTGAAGGGAAAAAGCATTGGCTTGATAGGAAGAAGGAAGAGAGGGTTGCAAATGAGAAAGGAAGTTAGAGAAGATGAAGAAGATGATTCTTAACAGAAATAAAAAAAAAAATTGGTACAAAAAATATTAATTTCAGTAAAATTGAAAACAAAAAAAAAACCATCATTAAATATGAAAAAATAAAATAAAAAATGGATAAATTTTCCTTTTTTTTTGTCAAATATAAAAAGTGCTAATATTTTTTTCAAAAATACCAAAAGCGCTAAAAATATTATAAAAATACCAAAATTCAATATTTTTCTAAGATTTACTACAAAGTAATGAAAATTGAAATTAAATAAAATTTATCTAAAATTTATCCAAAATTTACTTTGTATTTATCTGAAATTTAGCAGAAAATTAATAAAAAGTTGAAATTATCAAAAGTTTACTAAATATTTATCCAAATTTACAAAAAAAAAATTAATAAAAATTAAATTTATTCAAAACTTACCAAAATTTGACCCAAAAAGTTTACTAAATGTTCACTAAAGTATGTCCAAGATTTACTTGATATTTATTCAATATTACCAAAAAATTTACTAAATATTTACCAAATATTTACCCAAAAGTTCACTGAAAGTATATATATGGTTTATCAAAAATTTATTAGAGGTTTACCAAAAGTTTTTTCAATATTTATTAAAAATATAGCCAAAATTTAACAAAATAAATAACCTTAATTAAGTTAATTCAATATAAATTTATATATTTTCTTTGATAATTAAGGTTTATCAATGTTTACTTCGATAATTAAGTTAATTAATTACAAATTTATATATTTTTTTGTCTAGTTAAGTTAATTAAATAATAATAAAAAATATATTTATAAGGGCAATTGGTGGCCATATAAATTAATAAAATTATTAATCTATGCTTTTTTGTATTTTTTTTTTACTAATTCTTTTTTCTTTTCAAATATAAGAATTACGGTTATTTATTACTTTTTTTTTTGTTTAATTGAGGTTTACCAAAAATTTTACCTAATGTTTACCCAAAAAATTTAACAAATGTTTATCAAATGAATTAGTTAAGGTTTACCAAAAGTTTTTTCAAAATTTACTAAAAATCTAGTAAATAACTTTAATTAAGTTAATTAAATACAAATTTATATATTTTCTTTGATAATTAAGGTTTATCAATGTTTACTTCGACAATTAAGTTAATTAATTACAATTTTACATATTTTTTGTCTAATTAAATTATTTAAATAATAATAAAAAATGCATTTATAAGAACTATTGGTGGCCATATAAATTAATAAAATTATTAATTATGTTTAATTAAGGAAAATGACAATCTTCATTCTCAATGAAACAAAAAAAAAAAAGTAATAAATAACCGTAATCCTTATATTTGAAAAGAAAAAAAAATTAGTAAAAAAAATACAAAAAAAGCACCAATAAATTTGAAAAACACTTTCTAAAATCTGTACTTCGTATAAAATCCTCAAAATACAATGAGAACTGATTTTGAATATGAAAATTCTCTTATTTTTATATAACATATTCAAAAATTGAAACCGATACAATCGACCATAGTGGTGAAAATATTCAAAAGGAAAGAAAAATAATTAGCATTAAATACTTGTCAGATAATTTCTTTTATTTTTTACCAAAAAATAATTTATTGATTCAATGCAGTAATATATAAATAAAAAAGCGAAAATGTATGAAGTCAATTTGATATATAAGTAAATTTCAATATATATATATATAATGCTGGTAAGGTTTACAAGTGCGAGAAATTTGGGGTGGATAAAAAAAATATCGAAAATCTAGTTAACTGTAAGCTTAAATTGAAAACTAGGTAGAGTTTCAGTTAAAATTAATAGTTTTTATAAATTTGAACTCGGATAGCAATTATTATTAATGAATAGTAGATGGTTAATCCGTTCTATATATAATTTTTAATATATATTTAAATTACCTTTTTAACATTATACAAATTATTCTTTATCAGGAT
>CATIWF010156557.1:0-10792 GCA_949630135.1 Balakata baccata
ATTAATGTGCGAACTAAATGCCTAGTTAAATCTCATAAGTAATTCAATCAAATTTAGTTAGTCTCATAGTAAATTTATTCAAAACTCATTAGTTTAATCTTCACACCGTCAAAACTAAATAAAATGTTTAGTTGCATCATTATGTTTCCATTGATAATTTAAGGTAGTTAAGAGTTAAACCGAACTGTTTTCCTGAGAGATCAACCTCGGGAGTGTCTTGCCATTCTACAATTGGCTCGTGCACTTGCAAGTACTTAATTTGAGTACATCATTTAGGATAACCAGCGTTTGTCTCCCAAGATACAATAGATTCCAAGTAATTGTTGAACACACAACACCTACTTATAGCAAACTTTGAACTTGTCACACTTTCTATCACTTGATGAGAAGAAGAAGAACTCTTTAAGAACAATCAAAGTAAACTCTTCAAAAAAACTCTTTAAAACTCAAGCCAAAACCACATATTTATACTAGATGGAGGAGACATAAAATTAATTGTGATTAATTTTCTTTAAAGGCTACCAATAATTCATTTGTAACTCTCAAATAATAGTGAAATTAATCTTTAAAATATCAAAAATTGAAATTCTAAAAGATATGAAGCATAAAAGACCATTCTGGAACAGAATCCACACGGGCGTGTGGTGTGGATCTGCCTTGCACACCTTGCAGGTACAACAATCCGAATTATCCTCTCAAAATGGCTCATAATTACAATTTTTCCAATATTAATATCGTCAGAATTTTATGCAATGTCAGTAGAACTTCACTGGAATTCATAAATTGATAAAATTTTAAAAGTTTTTATATTTAAATGAAAAAATAAAAAAATATAATTTAATTTTAATATAATTTTAAAAGTTCATATTATTTTTGACAATTTTTTCCTTATAAGATTATTATAAGCAGCGATGGACTTAAGGGTTTGTGGGGCAATCCAAGAAAAAATTTTAAACCATTTTTAGTCTTTTTATATTTTTCTAATTTTCATAACTATTCTTATTTATTGTCCCTCAAAATTAAATTATTTATTTTACAGTCTTGTGTTTCCCTGTAATTAGCCTCTTCAAATCTCTAAATTTGGATCCGCCACTTTATTATAATTAGTAATTTGGCATAATTCATATTTAGCCCCTTGAATTTTTTCTATTTTTTTCATATTATCATTTTTATCCGTTTTTTATCCAATTTGCCTCCCAAATGTTGTTGTTTTTTTACCATATTACAACTCTAAAAATTTAAAAATATACAATTAGTCACAATTTACTAACTTGTTAGATGAAGTGCAAATTATCAAATATGACTATCTTGTCAACAAATTGTATCGTTTTTTATTTTTTAGTGGCAATATGGTCCATAAACAAAATTCACAGAGCAAATATAATAAAAAACTGATCAAATGTACATATGATTTAAGCTTAATACTTTCCATATTTTCAAGTAGTGTTACATGTTTAATATATTTAGATATTATTGGCAACAATTAATGTTGCTGATTATAATATGAAAATGAGTTTGGAACTGTAAGATTATCCTTAACCACATAATCAGATTTTACTGAAAATATATGAAATGATTTTAGAAAGAAACTTCACTTCTTCTAAAAATAGACATTTTTCCAAAAAAAAATAAAATAAAATAAAATCAGTAGCAAAAACACATCAAAGTATGACTTCATTAATTTGGTTGATTTTGAGACTTTAATTTTTGATAGTTATGTTTAGAGCATATATTTTTTCCCTTTTTTTTCTATATATATATATTTATTTATGAATCGATATAATAATATCCTTCATGCTTCATATAAAAAAGCTAATACTTCATAAATAAAAAAATTAAATGTGAAAATTATTGACTCAATTTATAAATAAAAATAAAGACTACATATATAATAAAAACTTTCCATTATCATTTGTGAAAAATATAATATAAAGTTGAAACTATTCTAATTTTTTTTTGTTTTAAAAATTATATTAATATTTTAATCACAAACACAGCTAGTATATATATATATATATATATATATAGTGTAACCGAATTGATATAATTTCATGCTCGAGTTCAACTCGAATTTGATTGAACTTTTTTTTAATTATTTAATTCTCGACTTGAAAATTATTCAAAATGTTTAAACTTGAATCAACTAAAAACATTTAATAGTATATTCGACTATGCTGGAGTCAAATCGCCGTCGAATTAATTCGACTCAATTGAGCTTAAATATATTTAAATACCAAGTGTACAAAAGTAATTTAACAAATAATAAAATAACTACGTGATTAAACTCGCAAGCCTTATGAATTAGATACTGTAATACTCAAATTCAATAAACTATTTGAATTTGAGTTTAACTTCATTAATTTTAAGTCAAATTCGAAAATTTTGTATATCAAACTCTTTGTAGCTCACAAATAATTCGACTTGTTTATATGTATAGGCTTTGTAGAAATAATTGATGACATTGCAACTGGATTGAAAGTAGTAGATAGACTCTCAATATTTACCGAGCTGATTGTTGAAGGACGGATTGGCGGCTAGGTGAACAAATTATATTTTATGAAAGATTATCAGACAGACTTAGTCTATTATATTATTTATAAATTTATTCAATCATATAATAATGTATATTTAATTATTTTATTTTTTTTAATTAATATGAATATAATATATGTACATATTATTATCTGATTGGATTAATCACCTGAATTTATATAAGAATTTCTTCACATTTATATCCTTTTAGGAAAATTGTTCAAAATAATCTGAACTTTTAAAGTTGTATAAAATTAAATTGTACTTTCTATTTTTTCATTTAAATACACAAATTTTTAAAATTTTATCAATTTATGAATTCCGGTAAAAGTTTGCTAACATGGTATAAAATTATAGCAAGATTAAAAAAGATATGTTGACTCTAATTGATTATGAAGATAAGTCATCTATGAAGAAATAAAAACGTCATCATTTTTGTTGAGACTTAAATTTTAAAATTTATATTGTTCTTGAAGAGAGATTTATGTTTTAAAATTTTAGGTCTCAAAAAAAATGATGACAATTATATTTCTTTATAGATAATTCAACTTTTTAATCAATACAATTTTTTTAATATCACCAGAATTTTATGTTATATCAATAGAGTTTCGCCGAATTCATAAAATGATAAAATTTTAAAAATCTATATATTAAAATAAGAAAATATAAAATATAATTTAATTTTAATATAACTTTAAAAATTCAAGTTATTTTTCACAATTTTTCCTGCCCTTTTTTTCTTTTCCTTTTTATCTTTCCATCTTGTCCTTTGAATTGCAGTTACAACCTCTAAGACGGCCAATCCAATAGGCTTAATATTCAATGAATCACTACTCCGGATATAAATATCTACTATCAGTTTCATTGAAAATTTAATAAGTTTAAAATTAATAATATTGATTGATTAAATCGTTCAGAGAAAATTTGAAAAAATAAAAATAATTAGGATGAAAATGATAATAATAAACCTTAATTTTTTGGTAATCAGATTGTGATATATTAATTTTTTCAAAATTATTTAATAAAATAGAAAAAGAAAAATAGCTGGGAAACAAATGAATACATCACATACAAAAACAAATTTTATCTCAATAATTTTGAATGGTCGCGTGGTTTGCTATTTGCATATTGTTATAAAATAGTTGTACATGAACCGTTATAATTTGGTATCAAATCATTTATCTTAGGCGATACTATTTAATAGTTTGATAATTAGAATTGTGAAATGTTGATTTTTTTTTCAAAATTTTTTAATAAAATGAAGAAAAACAACTAGGATAAAAATGAGTAAATCATAGGGTAAATTGTACTTATGACCCTTCAACTTTGATACTTGTAATATTTTGGTCCTTAAAATTTAATTTGTAACAAAAAAAAGTACCTAAACTTAATATAATAGTAACATTAAAATCTCATTGGCAGATTATATATAAAATTGTTAACTGAATATGATATAATATTTTTTTCTCTCATGTATATATTGACATGTCATCATTTTTTTAAATTATCTTTTCTCCCTATTTTTTATTTCCACCTGAAATTAAATTATAAACTTCAATATAATTTACCAAAAGAAAAAAACAGTATTAAGACAAATCAAATAAACAAAAAAAAGAGAAAAATTATTTTGTAAATTCACTTTATTAATAACATCAATTTCTTAGGTTATTTTAAAATAAAAGAATCTAATATTTAAATTTTTTTTAACTTTCTAATTCAATATAGAATATGAAAATATTTTTATTTGTTAAAATAAAATAAAATATTATTGATTTTTCAATATAGGTTAATTAGCTAAATTTAAAAGAGAAAGTGGGGAGAAAAGATATTAAAAAAAGTTAACATGTCAATGTGAGAAAGAAAAAAATTACTATATCATATTCAAATAATAATTTTACTTGTAACCTGCTAATAGAATTTTAATGTTATATTTATGTTAAGTTTAGATACATTTTTGTTACAACTTTAAGTGCCAAAATATTACAAATATCAAAGTTCAGAGGCTATAGAGATAATTTATCCATAAATCACATATAAAAATAAATTAGCCAAATGTGTAAATTAGTCCCTACACTATATCCAAAAGTATGAATCACATCCAAAAGTTTGATTCAGTGTAATTATGTCCCTTAAGTTTTAAATCGGTGCGATAAGCCCCTGAACTATCCTGTCATTTGCACTATTAATATTTTATATTGAGTTAACTCAGCTCACCTTTTAATCAATAAGTAGTTGACATTAATCATGTTTAAAAGGATGTCGTTTAACCAATTAAAAACAAAATGGTCAAATTCACCTCTTAATTATACTTACAAATTCAAATTGGACCATAAACTTAATTTGATTCAGTACTATTAAATTATTTATATTTTAATTTGATATAAATAAGTTTCTAAACTATTTGATTTATGTTACATTTGATAAAATACGTTAACTTAATTGCCAATCATAGACCAACACATAACATTTTTGGCTCAATTAATTAAAATTTATTTTTCTTTTTCTTTTTGTAAAAGATATTATGTTAAAATTAGTTTTTTATAGTAAAAAATAATTATCTTTTTTCCATAATAAATAAATTAATTTTTAATTTAATTAATTAATTAACCAATTATATTAACTAAATTATTATAAAAATAAATTAATTAATAAATTATATGATGACACGTGTCCTCATTTTTTAATAAAATAATTAATAAATTATATTTAGGTTGCTTAAAACATTAAATTTGAGTTCTCAAAATTAATAGATGACAATCTAATATGATTTAATTTTTTGTAAATGTACACTAATATGAGAGGTATGTATAATTTTTTATTTTATTTTCATGTACAAGATAGAAATATTAAACAAATAATTGATATGAAAATCTTTTCATATTTTGACTAATTTTTGTACAATCTACAATTAATTCCAGCATTTTTAATTATAAAGTTAAATTAATTATTAATTTAAAATTTTCAAAAAAAAAATATAACACGTTTCATCATATATTTTATTAATATATTTATTTTTCATTATAATTTAGTTGATATAATTAAATAAAATAATTTATTTATTACGAAAAATAAATTCTATTATTATGAAAAGATTAATTAATTTTATTATAAAAAAACTATTTCTTAATATAATTTATTCTTTTACAAAAATTAAAAGAATAAAATATTTAAATTAAGCTAAAAAAATGTCTTGTATCGTTCTATATCTAGCAATTGAGTTAACTCAGCTAGTTTTATAAAAAATGATAGAAATTGGAATAGTTTAAGGACTTATTTGTACCGAATTAAAATAAAAAAAGTTTAATTAAACTGAATCAAAGTTTATACTTTTAAGTATAGTTCAGAAACTTAAATGATATCGTTTTAAGCATGACACATGTCAACTTCTTATTGATTAAAATAGGAACCGAGTTAATTCAACGGAAAACATTACCGATGCAAATGGCTGGATAATTCAAGTGTTTAATTGCATTGATTTTGAAACTTAAAAGGTATTAGAATATATGAGTATTACTAATTCAATATATGAATAAAAAGACACGAGGATGGTAGAACCAATCTGAGGCATGTGTTTTACACAGTGTCCTTAAGACAAATTCGTCTCCTACCACCATTGTTTAAGATAACTGACATTTGTCTCCCAGGATACAATATATATCAACTAAAGTAGATGTTGAACACACAACACTTACTTACAGCGAACTAAATATATGTCACTCTTTCTATCACTTGAGAAAAATTACAGCGAATTAAGTATATGTCACTATTTCTATCACTTGAGAAGAAAAAGAAGATTTTCCCAAAGAGATTTCAAAGAAAAACAAAACTTCTAACAAGAGCCAAAAATTCTTATTTATACTAGATAGAGTAGACATTAAATTAATTGTTATTAATCTCTTTAAAAACTGTCAATAATGTTTTTGTAACATTTAAATAATGATGAATTTAATCTTTGAAATATTAAAAATATGAAATTCTAAAAGATAATAAGCTCAAAAGATAAATTTGGAAAACAATCCATACTGGCATGTAGATTAGCTATGAACACACTGAAGCATGACGATATCGGTGTGTCAGAAGTATGGCCGTGTAAAACGATATGGAAGTGTGAAATCAATACTGTGTACACACAATGATACAGTCGTTTTGCCAAACTCCTAGTCGTGTAGATCGACATGGGAGAGTCACTTCAATTTCCAGAAATAAAAAATTGGGCTTGGTTCGGACCATGGGATTTCGACCCGACATTCATGTACGCAGGTCGCACATCAATGCATTGGTCAATCCCGGACCATAGATTTGTACCTTCTGTGCCTGAGCGCGTAAGAGAGAGTTTTCCACGCTACTTTCTTACCCATGTAATAATGCATTTTACTATATAAGTACAAGTTCAATTTTATATTTTTAGTGATGTGGGACAACTTCCACTATCACTATTTTCTTCTTATATCTCCTTAGCAAAGAGTTTACTTTGAGTTTCAATTTTTATTCACACATTCTCCATTTTGAGCATATGAATACATTATTTCATAGTTCTCATATTAAGGAACACATATCCGGTTCTTTCTTCCAAAACCGAGTCGTGAGACCCATCCGAATTACCTTCTCAAAATGGTTCATAATCACAATTTTTCCAACAAAAGGCTTAATTGCATTAAGTCAAAATTTAAAGTGTAACTCGTACATTACGGTATAACTGAGAGACTAATTTGTACAAATAAAATTTTTCTTAATAATTTCTATCATAATAGCATTCGAATTTTTCTCAAAATTGTGAGATTACAAATTCATATTAGTTATCAAAGATTTCTTTTGGAATGCAATTTTTTTTATTAAAGTTATATAATTAAAACCTCAATTGGGAAGAAAAAATAACATAAAGTAGCTATATTTTAACATTATATACGGAAGTAGGCCATACACAATATAAAGTGTGAAAAAGACTTCTCTTGCTAGTTGATATGCCAAGCCAATATGGAGTTCGTGAATTTTATTTAAGAATTGAGTGAACAAGAAAGTCTAAATTGTCAAAACAAAATCCAAAACTTTCATTTAGAGTTCCATAAAAAAAAACATTTACTTTCACTTTTTTCAACTAAATGACACAACGTCTTAACATTTTCTCACATGTAGGCTCCACATCCATTCATTTGTAGTTTTAAGAAATATATTATATAAAACTTTAGTGCATCCTGTAATTGTCTTTCTCTATTTTTCTTTCCCTAAAATACAAGTCCTTAATTAGGTGTGCATCAGTTGGTTATGTTTAAAATTGAACTGATATATATAGAAAAATCAAACTAAATCAAAATATATTATGAATTGGATCTAATCGAACTGAAATATTTCAGTTTGGTTTGATTCGGTTTAATCACTTTTATATATTAATTTATTAATTAGCAAAAATTATAAATATTACCATATTTTATCAATTATAAAAAAAATTAAAATCAATCATAATAACTTTATCAATTAATATAAATTAAAATCAAAACTTTGTAAATTAACATAAATTAAAATCAATTATCATAATTTTATTAATTACCATAAATTAAGATTAGTTACCACAAATTAGAGTAAATTGTCACATTTCATAATTTTATCTACTATCATGTAACAAAACTGCTATAAAATTTATAAAAAAATATTTAATAAAAAAGTTTGGTCAATTTGGTTTAATCGGTTTTTCAATATTTTCAATCGAACCAAATAAGCTGAAGTTTTTTAAAAAATAAAAAATCGAATAAACTTAACCAAATAGACCAAATTTAATATGGTTTGGTTTGGTTTTCAGTTTTGGTTCAATTTTGTTACCCCTACCCTTAGTAGATATTAGAGAGAAAAAGAAACAGATATGGCTCTCAGTGTCAACGATGTTGTTTGGATGGAGGGATGAGCAGCAGCTCTCGAGAAAGAAAAAGAAGATGTTCTCTTCATGGACCAGAATCAGCGTTAAATAATATGTTGTTTGAACTTTGCTTTTATTACAGTAAAATAATAAAAAAAATTCCGTCCTAAAAAAATCAATGAACAATATTTTTATTTCACTAAAATCTGTTAAAAAACTATGAGTATTGTTAATTCAATATTTGAATAAAATGACAAGAGAAAGGTAGAACAAATCTGAAACCTATGTTCCACATAATATCCTTAAGACAAATTCGCCCCCTACCAACGGTATTTAGAAAAACTGACATTTGTATCTCGGGATACAACATATATCAAGTAGATATTGAACACACAATACTCACTTATAGCGAACTAATTATATGAGTGTCTCTCTATCACTTTGAGAAGAAAAAAAAGAAAATAGAAGAAGAAGATTTTCCCAAAAGGAGCAAAAACCAACCAAATATTCAATAAAAGCTAAGAACTCCTATATATGCTAGATGGAAGATACATGAGATTAATTGTGATTAATCTCTTTAAATACTGCCAATAATATCTTTGTAACACTCAAATAATGGTGAATTTAATATTTGAAACATTAGAAAATGAAATTCTAAAAGACAATAAGCTTAAAAGACAAATATGGAAAACAAACGACACGGGCATATAGATTAGCCATGCACAAACTGCAGTATGACACAGACATGTGGAATCCACACTGGCGTATCAGCAACATGGTCGTGTGAAATAACACAGGTATGTGGAATTCATGCTGTGTGCACACAATGACACGGCCGTGTGGAATCCATACGGACGTGCCAGACACCTAGTCGTGTCGAAAGACACGAGAGTGTCGCTTCAATTTCCAAAAAATAAAAAATGTAAAAATTAGGCTTCGTCCGGACCATAGAATTTTGGCCCGATATTAGTGTACACAGGTCGTACACCCATGTAATGGCCTATCCCGAACTATGGATTTGCACCTCTCTTATGCATAAGTGGGCGAGAGATAGTATTTCATGCTACTTTCTTACCCATGTAAGAATGTATCTTACTATATAAACACAAGTCTAACTTTACATTTTAGTAATGTGAGACAACTCCCACTTTCACTTTTCCTCTTTATATCTCCTTAGCAATGAGCTTATTTTAAGCTTACTTTGAGCTTCAATTTCTATTCACACATTCTCCATTTTGAACATGTGAATACATTAATTCATAGTTCTCATGTCAAAGAACACATATCCAGGTCTTTCTCCCAAAACTGAATTATAGGACCCACCCGAATTATCCTTTCAAAATGGTTAATAATCACAATTTTTTCAACAATCCCCCACATGAATAAAATTAGGCGAAAAAGTAAGACCAAAAAAAGTCTTATTGTGTGATAAAGTTTGACAATCGAAACCTGCACATGATAGGTAGGTATTACCCTTTGAACCTTCTCCTATGAAAGTATATTTAATTTATCTGATGTCCAGTTGACATAATGCCATTGAATTGTTCAATTGCTTGAGTAAATATGATATACTCCATACAAGAATCTTTGTTGACACAATTCAGTTCTCATTGTTATGTTTATTTTGGCCCTAAATATATGCTTGGTTGTGCGAGAGTTTTAGAGAATTGAATTTAACACCTTCTCCATTGAAGCAGCCCCACTTCACTTTCATATAGGTGATACCTTACACAAATGTATCATTAAAAGCATAGCTTAATCTCATTTTTAATCTTCACTAATTTATCTCCCATAGTGATCTTTCCACGTTTTTACAATTAAGTTGTTCCATTAAACCTAGATCTTGGGATCTCTAGTCAGCTAGGTTGGATTTTTCTTTGTATCGACTTATTATACTCTTACAGGCTTAAGTCTCATTCCTCTTGATGATTTATCAACTTGCTCTCGATTTAACTCTTTGGTTAGCGGATCCGTAATGATATCCTTTGATTTTACATAATCAACAACGATAACCCCTGTTGAGAGTCGTTGCCTAATGGTATTATGTCTACGACGAATATGTCTAGACTTACCATTATACATGTTACTATGTGCCTTCCAATTGCAGATTGACTATCACAATGTATGCATATTGATAGCACGAGACTTTTCCATTTCAGAATATCTTCTAAAAATGACATAGTCACTCAGCTTTTTCAGTACTTTTGTCTAATGTGATAAACTCATATTTCATCGTATATCTGGATATAACAGTTTATTTAGAATATTTTTAAGCCACAGCTGCACCAGCTAGTGTAAATACATAACCACTAGTGAATTTTGAATCTTTTATATCAGAAATCCAGTTAGCATCACTGTAACCTTCTAATACAGCTGGATATCTAGTATAATACAATCTATAATTACGAGTAT
>CATIWF010156584.1:0-31893 GCA_949630135.1 Balakata baccata
TCAATAATATCATACTTTTTACTGAAAGAATGATCATAAAAGAGAGAAGGATTCAAAAAATATGCAGCTCTGTGAAGATTCCCATAAAAGTGCTTGTTCCATCGCACATCAATAATCTTAATATATGGACCAAATTTGCTCATTTCTTTTTTAAACATAAGCTTGATAGCCTTTCGTGCCCTACGCATGCCTTCAAAGACATAACCTAATGAAGGTTTTTCATCAGAATCAACCAAACGCAACAATTTCACTAAGGGAGCAGCAATCTTCACCATAATTGAGCAACCATCCCAAAATTTTTTATCTAAAACAATAGATGAAAAAAGCTTTCCATTGTTACTTTTAGAAAGCTTGTGAGTAGTGAAGAACTTGCTTGTGGCTAAGGCTTGCAAATCATATTTATGATTCTCAATACTTTTTAAAGTTATGAAAGTTGTAGCAAAACACGTCATTGCAGGATGCACTATTTCCTTCCAATCTTTTCTCTTTCTCAACCTTGACAGCAAAGCAATATGATCGTAAATAAATGTTGTTATCTTAGAAGCACGCAATGTTAAGTCAGCAACATGATCCATACTACTAAAATCTTTCAAAATCAAATTAACACAAGGAGCTGCACAAGGTGTCCAGAGTATATTATTGTACCTTTCTTCTAGCAATCTCCCAGCAGCTATATAATTAGCAGCATTATCTGTAACCAAATGAACCACATTTGAATGACCAATCCATTCAACAACTTTAGAAAACAAGTCTACTACTGTAGTTGCATTTTTAACAGCATCTGAAGCATCAACAGACTTCACAAAACATAAACTAGCTGGGCAATACACCAAAAAATTGATTAAGGTTCTTTATCTTTGATCAGTCCATCCATATGCCATTAAGGTACAACCAGTTTCTACCCAATGTTGTCTATGACTCTCAATCAGTAGTGAACATTCTTATTTGCTATCCTTTAACAAATTCACTCTCAAATCATGATAAATTGGAGCTTTAAATCCAGGACCAATAGTAGCAATAGCATCCATAACAGCTTGATAATAAGGTGAATTAGCTGCATTGAAAGGTAAACAAGCATGATAAAACCATTTTGCAACTGTCATTTGTGCCCTACTTATAGCTTCTTTGCCAGCAAGGGCACTCTTAATACCAGGTTGAGACCCTACAGATGTTCTTGAAACAAAATAGTCCCCAATCATAACACTTTGCTTTCCCTTCCCTTTCTTTTGCTTCTTAGATAGATTCATCTCTGATGTTTCTTACTCTCTCATAGAAACATCAACTGCATCATCACTATCATTTTCATCTTCATATGCCCACTTATACATCATTTTCATTTGTTTTGGTTTCTCTGCATGTTCCTTTAGAATCTCTTCCATTCTTACACGAACATTATGAGGAACTTTTTTACATTTAGCTATTTGACCTTGAATTCCAGCCAAATGATATTTCATTCTATTTATTCCACCACCTTTGAAAGAAGACCCACAGTATAGACAAGTATATACGGTTCTTCCAAATTCTGTTCTTGTTTCCTTGAAATGTTCCCAAGCAGGATCTTTTTTCCCTCGAACAGAAGGTGTAGAACCTGTGGATTGCTTCTCAGAAGATTGAATGCTTATAGGATCCATGTTGCTTCAATACCTCAAAAAAATACAAAGCACTTTTTAAATACAAAGCAATAATAATATGAATTAATCAAACTAATCAAAGTAATGACAAAACGAAAATACAAACTAAAATCAATACAAAATAATCAAACTAATCACAAAACCAATCAAATTAATTAAAGTAAAAGACAAATTATACTAACCAATAATTAATAGAAAATCAATATTAGTAATTCATACATCAGGAACTGAAGTTTTTCATTCTAATTTTCTCAGTGGATGCCTGAGCTTCGTAGGTTTGCACCAAATGTTCCTACTGTTCTTGTTAGAACAAAATTAGGTAAGCTATTTGGCTCTATAGAAATGTGATGATGCTCATTTATGTATAATGTATCGATCTTAATTAACTAGTGTTCTTCCATGTTTAGCAGATCTTTGTCAAGAAAGGGGATATCTAGCTGATCATATGAATTCTAATGTTATTACATCTGCACATGTATGTGTTGTTGGATAATTTCATTTTCAATTCTATTCTAAATTTAATTTTTGGGACATATCTTTTTCTAATGGCAACAAGGAGAGGAGCTGAGGAAACAGATTGGTGCAACAACATATATTGAGTGTAGATCTAAGACTCAATGGATGGGGAATAGCCCTAGTCTAATCAATACAAAATATAAAAAGATAGATAAATAATTAAAAAAAAACCAACCGTGGAACTGTGGAAGGGAGACGGCGACGAGCAGCAGGCGACGAGACCAGGGCGAGCAGCTGCAGGGGATGGGGATGGGGGCACGAGGAGGAGGGAGAAGTTTCTGCAGGGGTGGGGTGGGTCGAGCTGGGTAGTTTTAGGGATTTTTTTTTTTAAAAAAAAGGCGCCGTTTCACTCTTAAAGAGAAGGGGGGGCAAATTTTTTTAATGAAACGACGTCGTTTTGACTTTGTCAAAACAATGCCGTTTCATTTTTTGGGACCCGTTTAAACCGGTAAAAAACCAGCCGGATCACCCGGTTCCCGATTCGACCGTCGAACTGGCCGGTTTTACACCCGGTCTGATTCTTAACCGGTTTTATATATCAAAACCGACTGGTCCAGTCACCGGTTCCTGATTTTTCCGATCGAACCGGCTGGGCCGGTCCGATTTTAATAACCACGGGGTACACATGTATGTCGCATATCAATTTTTAGATAAGTATACATTTTATTTAAGTCGTTTATTAATTTGCAATATTAACCGTTGAATGAATTATATTTAGAATACCAGTAGAATTAGCCAACTTTTTATCTTATTCACTCTTTTTTATTAAAATTTTAATGTTTTAATCATATGTATAGTCATTGAGGAATAACTGAGAAAATTGCTAATTATCAATTATTTTTTCAAACAGTTGTCTAGTAAAAATAAAGGTTAAGAAAAAATTTTCTAAACTTTATTTTTATTTTTTTTCTCATAGCTCATTAATAAGGTAATAAATATTAAACAAACATTTGAAAAAATAATTTTGATGTTTATTCTTTTAAAAGCTAACTTTTTTTTTTAATAATCCAATATTCTATAATATATATGCTGAAGACTAATATGTAAAAGTTAAAATTGATTACTCTAAAATTTTAAAATTTTTTCATAGTCAAAGCTTGAAATCAAAATCCTAATTAAACAATAAGAGACACTGCTATACCTTAATATTCACTTTTTTTTTTATCTTTCATTAGTATAGTAAAAGTATTTAATATACTATAAAATGATGTAAAAAAAATAAATATAATATTAAAATTTTTCCTCTCACAATAAATTATCCAAACAAAAAAAAGTTTTATTTTATTTATTTTGTTATTTTATTTATATTACTTCAATTTAAAATATAAGAAAGAAAAATAAAAATAATAAAGTAAAATTGGTTTTTCTTTTTGAAAACAATTTTCAAATACTGTAACGAAGAAGAAAAATATTTTCCTACCCTCAATGAAAATTGCCAAATAAAAGTATTAATAATTAATATAATAATGACTCGGTTCGACGGTCTTCATAATTCAATAGACATATCAATTGGATAATAGGATAAATTAAAGTGAAAATTATTATTCACTCCTGTTTTATTTCTATTAAATTATCTAATTATTTTATTAAATTTTAAATATTTATATTAGAATTTTTTTTTAAATATAATATAATAGGTTAAAGCTCATAGTATAATAAAAATAATATGTCAATATCAAATAATATTAATACAATAAGTTAAAGTTTAAAAGATAAATAATTGTCATTCTAATAAAAAATATAATAAAATAATTTATTAATATAATATGATAAAATATAGATAATAAATAGTATAATTTTTAAACTTCAAAATATTCTAATGTATTTTATCAAATTTAAAAAAATAATAATAATTTTTCTAAATTAAATATAAGCGGGGAAAAGCAATCTAAAACCAGGAAAAAAAAACCAGGGCAAATAAGTAAAATTCTAAAAAATGGATTAATTTGTTATAACTCTTAAGCTTCATATAGAAATTTCGCCATGAAACCAATGGCAAAACACCAATAACATTAAAATTGAACGGCAATTACAAATAATTGATTTTACTGCCGCATCGTTAAAATTTTATTTATATAATTTATATCAATTTTAATTAGTGGAATTCAATTAATATTTTAATATATTATATTTAATATTAATAATTAAAATATTAAATTATTTTATATTGTTAAATAAATTGAATTTTATTGTTATAAATTAATTAATATTAAAAGTAATAATTTTTCCAAAAGATAAGAACACAATAAAGAAAAAAATGATATTCCAATTAATGCAGATAAATCCATCAATCTTGACAGAAGAATAAAAAAATAATATCAGTGGTAAATCTAAAAATTTTTCAATGAAAGCTAAAATTCTATTGTTTATCTTTGTAGATTATTAAACTAATTATATTATTAATTTTTCTAATGAATGGACTTTAGTTTATAATGATTATATTAATAATTATATTTATATTATTAAATATAATAATATAAATATAATTAATTATATTAATTTAATTTTATATTTTATATTACATAATTAAATTCATCAAATTAATTATATTTTTAATTTTTATACTAAAAACTTGAATTTTATAATAATTATATTTATAAATATATTTATTTTATTAAGTATAATTAAATCTAAATAATTAATTATATTAACTATTAATTATATATTTATTAATTTTAATTATAAAATAATTTAATAATTTATTAATTTATTAATTTTATTTAATGTGAGATCCAAAAATATTTTTTAATAACTGTATACACCTGTTAATTTTGAAAACTTGCAAAATTACAAGTGGTATTCTTATTCATGGAATTGAACTTCGAATGACCAGGATTTTGCAATTGGCCGACAAATTTTTCAGACGCCCGGAACACGAAACTGTCAGAGCTAGCGATTTTTATCACCAACCGCAACCGATGCTGAAATAATATACTAATTTATATTTCACCGCTGGGTCTTCTTCTGCCTCTTTCTTTTTCTCCTAAGCCCAAGTAAGGAGCATGATGATGTGGGAAGATTGGGACGATAACCAGCATGACCAAATTCATGACCAAGACTCTCACCTTAATTTCGATTTCCTTTCTCTCGTCTCCAAACCCAAGTTAATCACTCTTCCCTTTTTCTTCTTCTTTGAGGACTCGCAATGTCTTTTTTTTTTTTTTTAATTGGAAACGTAGGATTATTATAAAATACTGGAAGTGGATTATGATGCTGTCGACGATGCAATTCGCTCCAATTACATACGACTCGCGCTGGTTTGTAACCTTTTTTTTCCCCTTTGTATAGAACATATAATGGTTTATTTTGTTTTTAGTTTGGAATTTTTGATTGAGGGTTTTTTCGTGGGTTGAGCTGCTTTGTGCAGAAGTGGCATCCAGATGAGCTAAAAGGCCAGGATTGTGCAACTACGAGATTTCAAGAGATAAACGAGGCTTATCAGGGTCAGTACCATTTCTTTTTGTTTGCGGATTCTTCATTTCGTGCGCAGTTTCACGAATTATAGTCTAATGGTCTGTTTCTGACTTAATTGTGGTCTTCAAGTTCGACTTCTTTCTTTTGCATACAAGGTGTTATGCTTTGTTGGTGAAATGATTCACTTCGTCAAATATTATTCATGTTTGAACTTTCAAGTTGGTATCTTGATGTTGGATTCAGGATGAACAACGAAATGTGTCTTTCACTCAGTTATTTCTCTTTAGGAGTTAGATTATGAAGCAGTTAGATGCATATATTGATTTGCAAAATAGACCGAGAATGTAATTTTACATAACTTCTTAGATTGATGTTCTGGTTCATTGTTCTCAGTTGTCCTGTAAGCCGCATTCAGATTATTTATGTATGTTACGAATGGATAGGCTGGCAAGGTGTGAGCGAAGACATAGGAGGTCTATGTAATGTGTGTGGATCTTGAACATTGTAGGAATTGAAATCCCTTTGAGTTTTATGGCACTCCCTTGTCATTTGTTTAGCACATTTTCCATTTCAAGGAACCTGCCTTGTCCACTTTGGCAATCAAGATTTTTAGGTGCTTCTTTTGCAGCAAGTTTCCTGGTAATTGTGTTGCCTAAAGTTATAAATGTCAGTCATGGTATTGTGTTGCTGAAAGTTCTAATTATTCTAGATGTAATTATTATTGTTATCCTTCAATTGTTTGTGTCTTGATTTCTTTTCTATCAGATTTTAACCTGTTCTTATACAGTGTCCCATTTGTTTTTTCACACCTTAGTTTCCAACTACAATGTATGTAGCTTACCAATGTGTGAAAATGGTGTTATGGTTCAATCAATGGCATTTAGATTAATTCTCTTGCTAATAGAAAAGAGTGGTTCTTAACCTCATTATGTTCGATATCTCAAGTTTTGAGACAAATGGCTCTTTTTCTTTTTTTTTTTTTTTTTTTAATTCTTTTCTCCTCAGCTTAATGCTTCACTTGGACTCAGGCTGACCAACGATGGACCAGATATTGCCAGTTGATTCCTCTTCAATTTTCAGCTCTCAAAAAGAATTGAAACTGTTGGCAGAAGCATTTTAACCCCAGAAGAAAGTATTGAAAATGTGTGGCTACTTAGTCCTATGATTAGCCTCTCCATGTGCCACCATGTTGTATCTTATCAGCATTATGCAATAATCCTATGAAGCATTTGCTAGTCATTTTTTCCTCATCTTCGTCACCCTCCTACCTCTGCAATATCCAAGGCCTAGCTGATACAATTTCTCTAAGTCTAAATAATGTCTTGGAGAATTTTGTCTAATTCTTAAAATAATGTTCTTAATGTCCTGCATTATGCCTTTTTCACTTTCTGCAGTTGCAACATAATCTGATTTTGCATAGTTAACTTGATGTGTTTGTTTGGAAGTTTGGAGGTTGCTTCTGATAGGATTCTAGGAACATGAAGCAATTTGTGCACTTTTAATGGGGTGAATTTCACCAAAAGTACCCCAACTATGTAAATTGTAATAATTCAGTACTTTATAGTATAAAATTACCTCAACTTTTATTTTATAACTAAAATAATCTTTAAAATACTAGATTGTTACAATTTATATAGTTGAAGTAATGTTAGTGAAATTCACCCACTTTTAATGGGCATACATTCATGTTTTCCATGAGGTCTCATTTTGCTTAGTATTTAGTCAAATGGAATCAGAGAAGGAAAAGAGCAAGGTGGATGGTCTTTAATGTCCATTTCCTTTTCTCAAGATGGAAAAAGGGAAGGATGCCATTGGTGGTTTTTAATTTCATTGTTTTATTTGCTGGAGCGATATTAGTTATGGGTTATGACATTTAACTTCATGTCGTTTTTCACCAGTACACTAATGTCTTAATGTGTTTTAAAAGTGGATTGCTCTCTGGTCACTGTCCTATTTTGGTGTTTGTCGTAGCCTCTTTGTAAGGGCAACACCATAGACTTTTCCTCTTCATTTTGCAGTGTGTTGTGAGATATTTGAATAATATTCTTAATTAGCTTGATTTAGGTAATTAGGGATAGGTAGAGATTTATTTCCTAATTTGTATTGTTTCCTATTCTTTATATATTTGTTTCCTATTTTATATTTATAGAGTTGTATATATAGGGCTTTCTGCTATCAATGAAATTATTGATTTCTTTTCATTCTTGTTTCTTTATATAGTATCATTTCTACTATCAATGAAATTATTGATTTCTTTTCATTCTTGTTTTTTTACATAGTATCAGAGCCATGGGTTCCGGTGAAACCCTACCTGGAAATTGATCCGAGAGCTATGCCTAAGTAGGTATCTCTTTGTCATAGTTGGGTCACAATGAGTGATCCATTTCGTTTTTCTGCTCTTGAGAGCAAACTATGTAATTTCTTGGGTCACTCTTGTCGAGTAACATTTGTTGTCGGTATGTCTCGCTTGACTCTTTTCGGATTATACGACATCTTCTCCTACCTAGTTGGGTCTACATTGGTGTAGTGTGAGACCTTTTGTATTACAGGTTTTGTCGATTCGTATGATATTTTTTACCTGGTTGGGTCTACACTAGTGTAGTGTGAGACCTTTTGTGATACAGGTTTTGGAATTCTTTGTTTTTTACATCTGTAACAAGTTGGACATGATCGATATCTATGCTCCAACTTGAGGGGGAGTGTTGTGAGATATTTGAATAATATTTTTAATTAGCTTGATTTAGGTAATTAGGGATAGGTAGAGATTTATTTCCTAGTTTGTATTGTTTCCTATTCTTTATATATTTGTTTCCTATTTTATATTTATAGAGTTGTATATATAGGACTTTCTACTATCAATGAAATTATCGATTTTTTTTCATTCTTGTTTCTTTACACAGTGAATACTGCCCTAAACATGTGTTCTTTTGAATCCGAGTTTCTGTGACCCAGGTGGCTCTAACTAAGTCTATTTATGTGCCATGACTAATCACTCTTTCTTGTTTTACATATTATGAAAATCATTCTCTTTCACATCCATGGAGAAGAACTCTAGTTTCTTTTAGTTTGCATCTTAATCCTTGTTTGATTTGTATTGTTCCACCTGTTGAATTTACAATTTACATCCACTGACACGGTATACATGCATGATGATGTTGATGTGATTGGCTGAACTTGGAATACTGAATTTGCAATTGGTATGCAGAATCTCTTTACTCTTGCGTGAAAATAACAAAACTTCGATGACAAAAAGCACAAAGGATATCATATATACATCCAGAAGTTATATTGTACTCCTTTAACAATTAAATTTGCTGCTTTGAACAGTTTTGAGTGATCCCAGAAAGAGGAGAGAATATGACAAGAAAGGGATGATGTTCGTCTATGATTGTAACATAATTGTAAGATTCTCCCCCATTCTGGTCAAGCTATATGTTCTTTTTCAATCTTAAACCCATTGTGGCTTAATTGTACTTGTGTCTATTCGTTGCAGGAGTATCTAAATCGTTACAAGGGCCTTATATTAACATGCAATGGTCTTGAGATCAGGAATTCAATCTAGTAAAGTAAGACATCATGTCATGCACAAAGTGGTCGCAAAAGTTCTTCATACACTACCTAAGTCACCCTTTTTTGCTCGCATGGTGGTTTGAGTATCAGGATTGGCACATTGCAAGTGCACTGGAGAGTCAGATGTGTTTGTATATAAAGCAGGAAATGATATTCTAACATTAGTGTTACATCCTAAGGCTGCTGATTAATCTCTTTTGAAGGTTGTGATCTTACTATCTTCCTGTATTCTTTAGTTCTTTACTAGCTTCACGAATTTTTATTATTAACAGTAGTGCTATTTATTTTAATTTATTTTGTATCAACTTGTTCTAACTATATTAAATTATTTATACTTTAATGCAGATTGAACAACACAAATAGATGAGTTGATAAAATATGGAAATTTTACAAAAATGAGAAAAAAAAAAACAAATCAACATGTACAAAAATCTACCTTTTAAAGTTTTTTTAAAAAATAGGAGCGCATCAAAGTTTTTTTTAAAAATATTGACACGCTTAAAAGAATTACAAAAATGGCAACAATTAAGGTTTACAAAAAATTTATCATAAAATTAATAAAAATTGAAGTTATAAAAGTTTATTTAAGTTTTCCTTAAAGTTTATTTAAGTTATATTCAAAATTTATCCAATAATTTATCAAATGTTTATTAAATATTTACCATAAAATTAGAAAAAATTTATCTAAAAGAAAATTGAAATTACAAGAGGTTATCAAAAATTTATTTAAAATTTACTCGAATTATACTCAATACTTACCAGAAAATTAATGAAAGTTAAAACTATACAAAATTTGTTCAAGAATTACCCAATGTTTACCACAAAAATAAATGAAAATTGAAATAACAAAAGATTTATCAAAGATTTATTTAGGATTTACTCAAATTATACCTAAGATTTACTTAATCTTTACAAAAAAAATTAATGAAAGTTGAAGTTACACAAGAATTACCTAAAGAATTACTCGACATTTACTCAAGATTTACCAAATATTTACCCGAGATTTACTAAAGATTTGTTCTAAAGTTTACCAAAAGCTTACCCAATGTAAATAACTTTAATTAAGATAATTAAATACAAATTTATATATTTTTTTATAATTAGGGTTTACATAAAGAAATACTCGAAATTTATTCAAGATTTACTAAATGCTTACCAAAAGTTACTTGATATTTACTGAAGGTTTGTTCTAAAGATTACCAAAAATTTACCCAGGTAAATAACTTAATTAAATTAATTAAATACAAATTTATATTTTTTGTAATTAAAGTTTGCCGAAAATTTATTTGGGTAAATAAGTTAATGAAATACAAGTTTACATATTTTTTAACTAATTAAGTTAATTAAACAATTATTAAAAATGAATAAATGAATGCATAAGGACAATTGGTGGCTATATAAGTTAATAAAATTCTTAAATTCATGTTTAATAGATGAAAAAAGTCATTTTTTCAATTAAATGAAAAAATATAGTAAATATACGAAAGGAAAAACAAAGAAATAGGTAAAAATGAAAAAAGATAGCTTATCAATAACAATACAGAAGTAAACTCAGCAAAATCGAAAAAAACTTTCAAATATCGGTAATCTGCATAAAATTTTTATAAAGTATAAGTATTTGAATGCATATTGGTCAAGAGTTGATACAAAATAGTTGAGACATAGTATTTTTGTATTCACAATTAAGGAGAAGTCAACATTTGCCAATTTTGAGCTTATCCTGTTCAGTTGAGGTGTTTGCATGTAATCCCAGCTTAAAATAATTGCAATTTGATGTTTAAAAACTACTCACCCCTTAAAGCAGGTGTGGTTTGGAATTTTCTTGCTGTCTTGCATTACTGCTGTGGGAATAGATCTATCAACTGAAACAAATCCTTAATTTTATGAATTCAGACACAAATTTTGTACTTTGGGATTAATGTTGGTACTAATTTAATATGTGCAGCATAATTAGAAAGAAAATGAAAATTTAACTTATTCAGAGATATTAAAAATTCAAACATCAGACATTGTTTGTCTTCTCGTTAATTCAATTAGAATAGTTAATTCTTGCAATCCATCAAAGCAAGTTCTAAAAGAGGAATATCTTAGAGAACTTTTTTTTTAAAATTATTTCTTTTTATTAACCAATAAGAAGATAAAATTTTAGAGAATATTGTTTATAAGATTCTTTCAATATTTGACTTTAAATCCTTTCCCAATTGCATTAAAAAATTTTTTTTTCCAAACTTCCAAAACACCTAAAAAATATTATAAAAATATATAAATTCAAAAAGTCATTCCAAAATATAGAGGAAAGTGCAAATTCAATATATTTATGATATATTTTGGGTATGTCTTGATTCTATATCATTAGAAATACCTTGATTCGGTATAATTTGAATATATATTGAGAATTTTTTAGAAATTTCTTGGGTGTGTTTTAGAATAGAGCTAGCAATTTGGAACACGACACGAACTTAGATGGATATAAATTTGAACTTAACAAATATAAATCATAATCTTGTTAACACGATTAAGACAAAAAAATCGTGTCGTTAAGACACGATTATAATATTTTAAATATTTATAATACAACAAATTTATAATAAATTATATTAAAATTAATTGTATTAGTATATTTTATATATAAATAAATTTAAATAAGTATTGTATATCATTATTTGTATAATTATATTAATATTCATATGTAATTATATTCTATATCGTGTATATATATACATATAGACACATTTAATTGATTGCGTCAAATAGTTTCATATAATAAAACATATATACGAAACACAACACAATTAGAAATAAGACACGACACAAAATAAGACATGACACGAATTGACAGTTCTACCTTGGAGATTGCTTACGAATACTTAAGTTATATCTTGGAAATTTTTTGAAAATACATCAAATATATTTTGAAAATATTTTCGTTGAATTATCCAAATTTTCAATAAAAAAAAAAAAAGATATTATATACTTATTACATAGAGGCATAGTTATTGTATTGTAAAAACCTTGCCAAGCTTTTAATTTTGGCCTTTGCCTAAATCAGTTTACCATCACCAATTTATCATATCCTTAGGAAGAAGATGAATAGAACGAATGAAAAAAAATGGAAATCTCACATAGAAAAATGGCAAGAAAGATAACTCAAACCTATTTGTTATTAACGCTCTGCCATTTTGTTGTATGTTGTGTATTAATCTTTCACTAGACGCACCATAACCAAAATCATTTGTGGACCGTTTTAGCTTTTATAACCCATTCCTATGTGCTAAGCACTGAAGCACGAACGCGGTAGAAAAGGAAAGTGTTGGTGTGTCGGACATGCCTCAGATACATATCGGACACGCCAAATAGTTTGTCGTTGACCAGAAACGAGGTAAAAGCGCCGGATACGGCTAAGATACATGAAAGACATATTTGGACACGGCTCATGTAGATCATCCACTTTTTATAGCTTTTTTCCGATAGGGAGACTTCATTGTGATGAGAAGGAGAATCAACAGTGAGTTGCAGGTGCGGGCAGCGACAGCGAGCTGGGCAGCAGCAATCATCTCTATCCGTGTGAGAGTGGTGAGTGAGTTTTTAGGTTTTGGAGATAGAAGACAAAATATGATTATTTATAATCATTTTTTAGAATTTACAATTTTATTATGACAAATATACCTTTCAACCTATTGAAGTTTTACTACTTATGCCATGGTTGACATATTACAAATTTACCATTTAATTTATTGATATTTTACTTCTTATGTTATAGTTGACACATTAATATCTATATTAAAAATTTCGCTTAATATTTCAATAATAATTTTATAAATTAAATTATTATCATTATTATTATTATATAAAATTAGACATTTAATTAGCTTAATTTTATTTATTTTTTTAATTATATTTTATTATTTTATTATATCATATCCTTGCCGTGTTTGTATTATAGTTTTTTTAGAATTTATCGTATCCCCATATCCCAATGTATTATGTCACAATAATTGTATCCATGTCGGTACTTCTTAGGTGCCAAGTGCCAATCAAATCCGCAAACCACCGAACAATAGTAGGGATGACAATTTACCTTCGATATGTGGTGCCCCGCCCTGAGTTCGGAGTAGATTTTTTCATCTAATATATGCTCCGCCCTAACCCCGAAGTTTTTTATATTGGGGACAGTATATACATCCTCCGATCTAATTCCCGTCTCGGTAATTTTATTTATATATTTTATATATATTTGTACATATAATATTTATATGTATTTTAATATAATTAATAAATTTAAAAAATAATAAAATAAGAATATAGCATTTATTTAAAGTAAAAAATATTTTTTATTTAAAAATTATATAAATAATTAATTAATTAAAATAAAAAATAATTTTAAATATTGAAAAAAAATATTATAAAAATTGAAGATCGAGGATTTCCGTCCCATCGGATACGGGGATAGAGACAAATAATATTTTTCCGTCAGGGATCGGGTTGGGGATGGGGCGGGAGTTTTGGGGTCGGGGAAACCCGCCCTGTTGCCACTCCTAAATAATAGACCCACTAGTACTACCTCCATCTAATTTCACTATAGTCACGACAACAGCTCACTCCTCTGTTTATTAATTCCAATCGCAACTCAAATTCTCAAATTGCTATTTTTCTGCTGCAATACAATCATAGCATATTCACTTATTTTTCTCTCTCGTTTGGGATTGAGTTTTGGAAAAACGTTTTTTAGAAAAAAAAATTTATATTTTTAATTTTTTTAAAATTTGAAAACTACTTTTGGTATAAGTAAATAAATAAATATTTTTTTCCAAAAGAAGATTTGGAAAAAGCAGTTTATATAAAATTAAAAAAAATAGTCAATTAAATAAAAAAATTTTCAAAATTTGCTTTTAGGACACTAAACAGCAATCATAAACACTCCCAAAAAATCGGTTGCATTTGATTCTGAATAAAGGAAAATCTTCAATTGTAGGAGGATCGACTGTAAATACAGAAGAAACAAGAATAACATATTTTTAAAAAATTAATAAAATTGAAAAAATGAATAAAAATAACAAAAAGAAAATGGGAAATTGACACAAGTGGCAAGATAAAAATGCAAAATACAATAAATATCAAGGGCAAAACTTAGTGTCACAATTAACAAAACCATGCTAAACAAACTTCCAAAAATAACAAAACTAAGAAAGCTCATGTTTTAATGGCTGTCTATTAGCAAACTTAATTTTAGGCATGTTTAATGAAAATAATTTGGGGCTATTTCATTGTTTTCATATGATTTTTTTCCAAAATTATTTTTGTTAACCTTATGATAATTGCTCTCCATTTTGATTTTGACAATCAAATTAAATGTTACTAACATTTTAATTAGTATTGTTTTGATAGTGTTCAAAGTTTCAGCACATTCGGTTAAAAATTCCCCATTGAACAAGTCAAATATTTCTTGGAGATACGTAACTCCCTATCGAGACACTAGGCGCCTGTCTGGGAAGTTAGTACAGATCGGGAAATCATTATCCAAGTCGAGAAATATTGTATTTTGATCTTCCAAAGTTCCAAAAGCAAAAGCAAGCCGGAACAGGTCATGTCCCGACTTGGAAAGATAATTTCCAGACTAGGACATGTGATGGTCCAATTGGAAAAATCAAATGGACATGACCGTTGAAGAAGAGATTCCACCAAAATGTGTCACATTATCTGGAAGTCAAAGTGACCAAGTCAAGCTAACTTATGTCCTGATCGGAAAATGTTGTCCTGATCGAGAAGCATTCGAAGTCAGCAAACCTAGGACCCAACTATGGCATCATCGAAGAGGTCCCGACCGGGACACAAGGAGTTCCGATAGGGAAAATCATATAGAGACTAGCCGTTAGAGCCCTTAGTCAATCATAAGATGCCACGTATTAAAATAGATTATTTTCCAATCGAGAAACCCTCTCTGTAGGTTGCATTTAATGCACTTGTTAAATAACGTTAGAAATAGTTATGACACCAATTTGTAACAGCTAATTGGTAGATAATCAGTATAAATAGCCTACCAAAAGACCATTTAGTATATCTAACTACTTTCTAAGTGTTAAAACTCTTGCAATTTATTTTCTCAAATTTTCTTTAATTAATTATTTTGTAAAGGTTCAAGCGTTAGTCTTGAAACACTTAGGTTATCTTATACTTGTAAAGTGTAAGCCAAATTATAAGGAATTAGATATTATGTGAGCCAAATTATAAGGAATTAGTTGTTGTGCGAGTCATCAAAATACAAGAAAAATTTGAGTTGAGTGTTAGCCTTGGTGAAATACCTAGTTGGGAGTGAGCTAGTTTAAACTCCATTTGTAATCTAAGTGATTAGATTAGTAATACCCAATTATGATTGGGGAGATGAGTAGGGTTAGTCAATACCCGAACTTCTATAAAATCCGTATCTCCATCTTTTCTATCCTTTATCCTCCTTGTGTGTGCAAGAATTTTGATTTCTCACCAATTCATCCCCCCCCCCCCCTTCTTGGGGATTATTTGGGCAACAATTAGTATCAGAGCAAGGTCTAGAAATCAAACTTCATTAGCTCTATCAAAGATCTACAATGGCCCAAAAAGGATTCCAACCTCAAACCTTACATTGATAGGTCAAACTATGCCCAAACCTTACATTGATAGGTCAAACTATGCCCATTGGAAGTTTAGAATGGATGCATACTTGAATAGTGAAGGAATTGATGTGTGGAATAGTGTTCACAAGAAATAGACACCACCAATAAGGAAGAATGCTGAAGGAGAAGATGAAGCTCTTCCAAAAGATAAGTGGAATGAACCATACAAAAAGGCAAATGGCAAGAACAAGAAGACTATGGCAATCCTAGCAAGCTCTTTCTCTTGAAGAGTGTGTGCGACTTCAATATTGTCCAACTGCATATAGTATATGGAAGACTTTTGAGAACTACTATGAAGGCATAAAGCAAGTCCGTTCAAGGAAGATTCAACTCTTAATGAACGAATATGAACTCTTCAAAATGAAGCCTAATGAGACCATCATTGATATGACAAACTGCCTACTCTCCATCATCAACAATATGAAGAAATATGGAAGACACATAAGCCTTGAATATGTAAATAACAAGATCTTGAGAAGTTTTCCAATGAAGGACTATGGTTCAAGAGCGGTGGGTATTAAAGAATCCAATGAGGATTTGAACATCATTCCCACTAGTGTGCTCATTGGCAAGCTTCTATCATTTATCCTCCTTGTGTATGCAATAATTTTTAATTTCTCACTAATTCATCTTTCCCCTTCTTGGTTTGGGCGACAGTTTTGTTTCCTTTTGTATATACTATATATAAATTACTTTAATGAATGACCTAATTAATAGTTTTTGCCACATGGTTTTATCTCATTATATATATATAATTATTCATTTTATTATTATTTAAATATTATATATTTAATTTTACAAAATATTAGACATTTAAAATTATTTAAATATTGTATAAATTACATATTATCGTATATGTAGGTATATACAGTAGAATATAGTATATAATTAGTAAAAAAATTATAGTTATATTATTAAAAAATAGTAAATTGATGGGATTAAAAATAATAAAGCTTATCGCAAGGATTAAATTGCAGTTGTACAAAATTATATGTGTAGTATATGTCAAGTATATGTAAAGTGTATGATTTAAAAAATTATCAAGTTATATTTTTAAAATAACAATAAATTTTAGCAAACATATAATCTTAATTTCATAAATTGGTTATATGAAGATTATGTGTATATTATATGCATATGTGAATAATGATAAAATGTGACAAATGTTGTTTTATTCAATTGGACTCAAATTTGAAATAAAAGTAAAACAATTACGAAGTATATGTGAATTATATGTTAGTTATATATTGTATTATTATTATTATTATTAAAATGAAGCACATAAATAAAAAAAATTCTTAAATCTAAAGAACCTTAAACTAAGCAAAAATTCATACTAAAGTACAATATAAATATAGATCTAAACTTATAACTACGAATGAAAATATGACTCATAATTGGGTCATAACCATTCAATTTCAAAGTCATCACTACACAAAGTACAATTTTTTTCCTATCCACTTGTCTCGCAGTGAAATGATATCAATAGAGAAAAAACTAATTGTTTCTAAATATGATTCACATGACAGAAAAAACAAAGAAATATAAGAGCAAAAATTGAAAATTCGATAAGATTGCTGTCGGACACAGAGAGTGACAGAAGAATTTGTAAGGATTCTATCTCAAAGATCGAATAAAGAGCGAGAAATTGAAAAGAAGAAAAACAAAAAAAAAAGTGGATTTCAAGTGGATTTGAAGAAATTTAAAAAGAAAAAATATAAAAAAATCAAGTTTAGTAAGACCGAAAATTAAAGAGAGACATTAAAAAAAATTTGAATGAACCGTAAAATAAAAAAAGAGTGGAGAGAGCGTGGATTTATTAAATATGTAAATAAGTTTATCTCAATTTTTTATTTTAGAGTTTAATAAAAATATTTGTTATTTAAGTAATATTGTTCTAAAACATGAGTAATTTTGTAAAAGAAGGTGTTTAAGTGAAATTTCCTCTTATTTGTTTGTTTGTTTGTTTGATAGGGCCCAACTGACTAAAGTACTATCTTTCCGAGTTCTGAGTTTGAAACAGCCGTTCCATCTATAAATACTCAAATAGGACCGAGGTCCACAAGTCCCAGCCAACTCTTTTGAGGCTGCAAATCGCCTTTCCCTTCTTTGTTTTCTACTAATTCTCGCTCGGCGATCAAAAGCAAGACAACTATGGCAGCAGCGGTTACAGTCCCGGATAACTTAACCAGAAACCAGTATGTGTACCTGGCCAAGCTTGCCGAGCAAGCTGAGCGCTACGAAGAGATGGTCCAGTTCATGCAAAAGCTCGTCCTCGCCTCTACTCCTTACGGCGAGCTCACCGTAGAGGAGCGCAACCTCCTCTCCGTCGCTTACAAGAACGTCATCGGCTCCCTCCGCGCCGCGTGGCGGATTGTGTCGTCGATTGAGCAGAAAGAGGAAGGGAGGAAGAACGAGGACCTCGTTGTTCTCGTCAAGGACTACAGATCCAAAGTTGAGAGCGAGTTGTCTGAGGTTTGCGCTAATATACTGAGGTTATTGGACTCCAATCTGATACCCACCGCCACTGCTAGTGAATCCAAAGTGTTTTATTTGAAGATGAAAGGGGATTACCATAGGTACATGGCTGAGTTTAAGGTCGGTGACGAGAGAAAGGCCGCTGCTGAAGATACTATGCTAGCTTATAAGGCTGCACAGGTACGTTCTCGTTTTCTTTTTTGTCCTTTAATAATTATTTTCATATAGTTTTTGGATGTATGAATAATTCAAGAAAGATCTGACACCTTGGGTAATGTATAATCTACTAGATTAAGAGACTGTTGGATCGGTCTCGTAATCAAGAATCTCCCGGTTTTGATCGTTACTCAAGTAACTTAATTATGATCAGTATGGTCAATTGTTACTTTTTGTTGCCTGAGTCCGTTTTCAGTGTTGATAGTGAATGGAGAATTTCCAATTGGAGTCAACCAAATAAAAAGGAACTAGAATAAGATTTGAAGTGCTGAAACCCTGAAAGATTCTATGGGGTGCTGAAAGGTCTATGATTCTTTTTCCTAATGTGTATGCTGATGCTTGCATTTTCCCCGCCTTTTGAAGGATATTGCTCTTGCGGATCTTGCACCAACTCATCCTATAAGGTTGGGGTTGGCACTCAATTTCTCTGTGTTCTACTACGAGATTCTTAATCAATCTGACAAAGCTTGCAACATGGCTAAAGAGGTATCTTTTTTGCCTTTGTTGGAACCCCCTAATAGATCAATCTAAGTACTGAGAGAAAAAGGATGCAATTCTGAATGTTTACACTTGTTCTGTAACATACATGATTCAGCTGAACACCTAAATTTTCCAGTGCTCTTCTCAGATTGGCAAGCATGCATATTAAAGTGTGCAAATGTGTTTCAGAATTTACATTTTTTGAAGAATTTATTTCCAGAGCCATTTAGTTTCAACTTACTATAACTGTTCTTGCTATATTTTATTTCATCAAGGGTTAGTTTTGACTTGTTTTTTTGCCTCTGTATGATTTGCTTTAGCAAGAATAAAGAAGGGAAAATCAATTTAAAGTAACTATCTGTACAAAGTGATTTTTGATAATTCGAGTAAGAGCTTCTATAGTAATCAGATAGGTGTGCACTTTTAGCTACTTTTATGGTTGATGATATGCAGTGGTTGCTTTATCTTGATAGTTGTGAATCAGGAAGATGTAGAAAGTATATTGCTAATCCTATCTGTTAATTGTGGAAAACATTGAATTGGTATCCTGATGATTCTTGTGCTTACACTTAAATATGGGCTTCAAATAGATTCTTTAGGGAGATTAGTCTATAAGAGATATGAAATTACAGAGGGAGAATGTTCCTCAAAGGCCGATGCACTTGATGAGTCTTCATTGATTTATGGATAGGTGAAGTGAGGTTTTCTAATGATAATCATGCATGTTTGTCTCCTTATGCTAAATCTTCTTTAATTTTGAGATTTATTAATTGAATTTCCCAGCTGTACCATTTTCATAGAAATTATGTGTTTTTTTTCTAGTTTTTGATATATGTTTCACCAGAAGCTGGTAAAAGGTGCGGTCTTTTTATCCATAAATGCATTGCTAGAAACCTATTGAATTAGCATTGCCTTATGCACAGGCATTCGAGGAAGCAATCGCTGAGCTAGACACTTTGGGAGAAGAATCATACAAGGATAGTACTCTCATTATGCAACTCCTTCGGGATAACCTCACCCTTTGGACTTCAGATGTCCAGGTACTCTGCCTCTCTCCGTCTATCTGTGATAGCAGCATTGTTAAGAATCTCTGCAATGACCATGTAATACTGCAGCTGTTGATTGGTTGCAAATCTAACGTATATGTTATTGCATTTTGTTGCAGGATCAGTTAGATGAGCCATAGAAAGGCATCATAAACTTGGCCGGTCCTAGTTGTCTTTTGGAGGAGGTGGGCTTTGAATGTCATCCATTTTCTTTTCTGATTTCAGGTGTGTTAAGTAAGTTCAACGGGCATCGGCCTTATTTTCCTTTTTCATATCTGGATTGAATTTGCCTCTTCATTTGACCTTATTCGGAAAGGTTAGCGTTCAACGAATTAAAATGTCTTATTATATCTTTTTGCATATGTAATATGGCCTTTCTTCTTAGAATAACCTCAAAAAAAGAAAAGAAAAAGTCTCCATATTTATTAAGAATTGGTAAGGTTGTGCGGAAAGGAAAAAGGAAAAGGTTACGTCTTGCAAAACAGCCATTGGCGGTGTTGACTAATATTTTATTGGTGTTCACCTAAATATCCTTCAAAGTCACATCGATTAGTTGAAAGGATGAGAAATTCTTATACAGGTTGAGTTTACCACATTGTTTATAGATGAATCTAATCATACAATATTATGTATTTAATTATTTTATTTTTATTAGTTGATGTGAAGATATAAATAATCAATTAAATTTATGTCATTATGTAATTGAATTAATATAATAGAGCCATTTCATCCAAGAATTTCTTGGAAAGGAATTCGAGATAAATTCATTTGATTGACTTGAATAGCTACGGTTTTTCTTGACATGCTTTCTACATTAGCATTAAATAGAGAATTAAAAAAATAGTAATTCGTATAAATATACATATCTATCGAGCAAGTCTAATATAAAATAGAGAAAATTATAAAATAAATTCTGAATTTTATCGAGTTTTACAACTATATTTATATTATATAAATTTGTATTTTTGAAACAAATGTAATTTCGATAATACAAAATCAGTTTCCGAATTTAATTGATATTTACATACATTGATTTGAATCGAGTAATCGGTGTTGACATAAATCAAATATATGAACTGGATGAAATAACTAGTTTAATTGTTCAATTATAATTAGATATATTTATTTCAGTAAGTATATTTAATCCATATTTATGGCTAGCTATATAATTTGTCAATCCACTTAAGCAGTATTATTAAACCTGGATCGAACCAGCCGGTTTGACTGGTTTAACCAAAAACCAGACTGGGAACCGAGTGGGTCTATGCTACTGAACCAGAGATGTAATGCATTGGTCAAAAAAACTGGCCACCCGGACGGTTGAATCACAAACCGGCCAATCTGGTTACGGTTCAACCGGTTAGAAAATAATACCTTTGAGATGCCGGGAGTCGAACACATGATCTGTCGAAACATTTTAAAGCTTCTGACCGGCTAAACCCCTAGGGTTAATTTGCTTGATTCTTACCTATATCTATTATATATTAATAATAAGATTATTGTCCAAATTATTTTATTGATATCTGATTATATTTAAATAAAGTTATGTATTTAATTTTATTAGTATATTTTATTGGAATTATTTATATAAATTATCTTTATTTTTCTAAAAAATTATTCTAATTGAAAAATAAATGATATATAAATAATGAGATTTATTGTTAAAATTTTTAATATTGGCATTATATATATATATATAATTGCGTGAGTTAATTTTGAATATTGAAAAATTATTTATATTATATAAGAGACATATATAATTGAAAAGATTGAGACTTTAATTATTTGCTTTTTAATAATTAGTATACACTATCACAAAATTTTAAAATAAATTCTTTTTAAAATTATTTTTATTTCTATCAAAAATATTATTTTTATAAAATGAATATTTAAAAAATTAGTTCATATTTTTATTTTTTAAAGTTAAAAGTATATAAATAATCAATTTTATATTAAAATAATAAATAAACTAAATATATTATTATATTTGAGAATATTCTTTAATATAGTTATATATTAACTATTATTATTATTATTATGAAGTATAAATATTAGTATTTTGAACATATTATTGTACATAAGTTTCGTATAAATTTTTTTTATATATTTTATTGTGTCGACATTGTTAGAAGTTATATTTTGATAGAAATTTACTTTGACCGGTTTGATTCCGGTTGAACCTCTAACTCTTAACTCTTTAGCTTCTCCAATTCATTAACCGGATTGGGTTTAATAACATTGCACTTAAACACTAGTTAGATTATGAGATTAGTTTTGTGGTATGAAAGATATAATTGTAATTTAAAATTCATATAATTTAAATAAAATTTTTTGGAATTTAATATAATTGTAATGTTTTGCAAAATTTGGAATTTTTTTTCTAATTTTTCCTAGAAAAAATTATTTACTGAAAGCTCACTTGATATTCCTTTCGAAAAATTTAACAGCGAGTTCTCTAAAGGCACGTTGGTATGTCTCATCTTATTCTAGGAAGGGGATTCTCAATCCAATGGTAGCTAAATTATGATTCCTATATAAGAATTCATGATATCTAAAGTTTATTAGTACTTGAAATTTTTTTTCTTCCTATTTTTAAACAAATCATTCTATATTTTCAAAAATATATTAAATAAAATTGAACCGAAGAAAAAACAAAGAATTCTAATATATATGTATCGAATATTTCAATTTAATCGCTTATATTTTTTTACCAATCTAACTTATAATTGTAATTTTTTAAATATAATAACCGAACAAAAAAATGAAAATTTCATTATCAAAATAATCGAATTTTATCAATGATTGCTGCTCAGTTCTAACTTTTGGTGTACTAAACATGCCATAAAAGAATTACTAATTCACTTGATTGGGGGAGTATTGTAGGTCAAAATTTTCAATGTTTCCACTTATTAAAACGCGAGTAAACATAAAAATAAATAAATAAATAAATAATAATAATAAAAAGAATAAATTTATTGCTTAGAGCCTTAGAGGCACATGACTTTTCGAATTTCGACACCTACTGTACTCTTCATCTCCACCACCCAAAGCATCTGAGTTATTCATCCTCATAATTGTTGTTTGATAATCATTAACGGGATATGTAACCTTGAACAAAAATCAAGAGAACAGACAAAATGACAGAAATGATGCCAGGGCCATCACAATCTATTTGTCAATGTCTTCATTCTTAATCAAGTTATTGTCAAATTGATTAAGAAATGACAGAAAGAGCATCTTCAAATAATTTCTCATAAGGGCCCAGTTGAACACCACAGCATGAGCTCACATGGCCGCTATTAACCACTACATTATGGAGAGAACAATTCAGATAGTAAAGAAAATATTATGAAGAAATATTTTATTCAACAAGAAAACAAAGTGTGCAACCAGCAGCCAAACAAGAGAATACTAATAGCACTATGGTCTTCACATCAATCCTTGACATATAATTTTAAGGCTGCAACCACCCCATAAAAAGGTTCATTATAAAGATAATATGATAGTAGCCATGCCGCCACAACAAACCCTTTATGCATACACACAATTCAACCATGATGCCTACCGGTTCATTTAGTGTTAAAACTTTTTGTGCTCAAATTCTTGAAGTTCGCCTGAGAAGTCAATCTCTCGTGCTGTTCTTGAGCCATTGTAGGTATGGAATGCTGCCCCCAGTTATGGGCATGGAGATTACTTCTGGTACGCTGAACAAACCAAAACGACGAAGAAGAATTATGCGATAGAAGTGATTGCAGATTACTTCATATGAACATTATAAGTGATATTCTTCTTTTTTTGTATGGGAATGCAAGTAAGAATAAGTTGAAACCAGATGGTTAATCCTGTTCCCTACCCACCCATTACATTAATTTATAATGTGTCACGCATGTTTCAATTACTTTATAAGTTGCCAAGTAAATTTTCTTAAGGAAATTTGTGATATGGTTCAGAATCTCTACACTTACTCGTATTCATGATTCGCCTTGATATGCTCCGTGAGTGCTTCCAGCAGAGATTGTCTGGTCTTGATTATCAGAAGTTCCTCAGAGTCAGTCTGGATCTGGAAACCAATATGGACAGAAGCGAATTTAAGCTCATTTAAACAAAAAAAAAAAAAAAACCTAGAAAATGGCATGGCATGTCTAAATCGACAAAGGACAAAAAAGATTAGATGTGAGGTTCATATAGACCCTTCTTTTACATTCAAAGGATCTTGATTAATCAAGGAAATGAATTCATACCTCTCCCTGCCACTGATATACTGATTCAATACCTGAATTCATCGCACATTTATACCTTATCAAAAGACTAATCTTATCAGTTACCAACACATTTTATGTCAGCTAATCAACGAAGTACCATCTGAAGCAAAATATATATATGCAAGAAGATATGAAGAGCAAATGCAAGGATTTTGAATTCTGTAGGAACAAATAGCTATGGTAGTGTAGATAAACAACATAATCTATGAGCATTTTTTACAAAATGCAATTCCATCATCAGCATGGATGTATGCAACTGAAACATAAGAAGCAAAATGAATTAAGAAATTTCGCCTTTATATGGGATAATACTCAAGAAAGAATCAACTATGCTTATGGGAAAATATCTAGAGGAAGGTCTTCCCTCAAAGCATAATAATAAACTACAAGAATACATTCAATTTTCCATTTATTTTCGATGAGGTACTGAATGCACTAAGGACAGCAAGGTAATCTGGTTGGCAACCATGAAACAGTGTGCAATAACTAAATGAAGTACTAAAGTTGGAACCAAAATCCTAACTATCGCCTGAAACTTGGTTCCAACAGATAATCCCTAACCTTGTCAAAGAAAAACCAACTTTGTTCAAAATGGAAACATAAATTGTTAATGATCCTAAAGTAGATACAAAAACTTTCAATGTTCGAAATAAGAGCAAGCACGAAGTTGGATAGCAAATAGAGAGCATTGGCACATGCCTGGTACTATGTTCACACATGCAGCTAGTTTTTCCTTGACTATGCTATGAGCCAACTTCTTTCCTGAAAGCACAATGACAATTTGCAAGAATAATAATGAAAAATACAAAAATAAATCAGCGTGTGGAGAATTTGAATTAAAATAGATACAAGCAACTTCACATCACGGATTCGGGAACCAAAGAGAAATTTAAAGAACCAAGCACTCCACCATTACTGCATTATAAAGCTAGAAAAAACTTCGAAAGTTAAAAAATGGTTTTCCCAGCGTTAAAATGTGGCAAGGGAATTTTAATACAATTCTTCAACTGAACAAATAACCATGGCGTCAGACTGGAGGCTCAGTTGAGTTGAATAGAACCAAAGTCACAGCTAATTCCCATCAATAAATAACAATTACGAGCATAATTCAATCGCATAGAGCTCTAATTGTGTTCTGAATACAAATTATTCAGTTATGTGAATAGTGATTCCACTCGACAAAGAAAAACAAACCTGCATCTCTATTTGGCACAGTAACGTAAACAACGATACTGGGTACAGTGTTGTCACTTGCTTCCATTCTGATAGAATTAGCTTGCGATTGGGTACTAAACTTTGATCTAATCCACGATTTCCATAAAAAAATAAACAAATTTATCTCAATAATTGAAATGCAATGAAGACCCAATAAGAAGAAATGGGATTGAAAGGGCTTTATTACCTCAACAAAGTAACAAAGGGGAGAGATTGAGCACAACCCGTCTTGAGCGAAGAAGAAGAGAGTGTAGAACAGAGATTGGAGAGGCCCAAACTTAACATGCAAAACGCCCCGACTAGAGGTAAACGCCGTCGTATTGTAGAAGAAGATAAAACAGATGCCACTCTGGTTGAACAGACAGCCGAAGCCATTCTCTGGTTATATAGATGGTTTCATTCCTTTTTGTTGCTTGTGTTCGAGTTTTACTTCGATACTCGTCACCAACCGACAAGGCACTCATCTTTATTCCAGAACCAAGTTCTTGATTCTGCCACGTGTCCTTCTGGTGGTTTCTTATACTGATTTGGGCCGCATGATTGTGTTGAATATTTTGGGCCTATGCCAATCATAGGTTTTTTCTAATTGAGGCCCATTAAGCCTTAATTCTATTCTTTAGGCTCCAAACAAAATTAACATCTTTTTAATTATAAATCCATATGGTGAGGATGAGATTGCAAGAATTTCTAGAAGATTTGAGTGTATGTAACTATTTTAAAATTTGTGAAAAATTATTTTACCGTTCTTGATGTCATATTTGATATGAGCATGATTATGATTAATTTCAATGTGTAGTTCTATGTGGTTAAAAAAAAAAGGAAAAAAATATATTAGCACTTATTTAAGTTGGGATTAGGGAACAAAATTAGCAACATCAAGAGAGGGACGAGTGGACCCTATACCCATCCACGTGGACATATGTATATATATTTTTTATTTTGTTATGTAGAGGTCGGCCTTATTCGTGGAGACCCGGAGGTACGGCGGATGTTGGGATTGTTATTGATGGCGGGCGACGATGTTGGAAGCTGTTGCACATGCCTAGCTAGAGGACTAGATGTTTAAAACTCAATGTTGGTTGAAAACTAGTTAAATGTCGGTTTCTATAGATCGATCACTAAAAACCCTCATCTGATAACTAGTAAATGCTCTATACTCAGTTTTAATGCAAATTATATTATTATTATTATTATTATTATTATTATTATTAAATCTCTGATAAATTTTGTTTTACTGGTAAAACCTTTTCTTCATGTTAAAGAATTGGGAAGGTGTTAAAATATTAAGTGGAGAATGTCAAGGACTTGGTTTATTTGGGCTGTTTAGAATTAGCCGATGCCGATGGGACTTTACGATATTCATTGGAACTTTGGCTTTTAATACCATCTCAACTTATAGTAATGTTACAACTTGGATTTATCACTTTTATGTACTCTATATAGCATTCCATGAAAATATGATTTTATGAAAATATTCTACAAAATAAGCAAAATTCGATTTGGGTGGTTTACTTGTTATTTTTATTTGTAAGAATTGAGAAAAATTTCAAATTAACCTGAATTTAACATTTTTATAGTACATGCATAAAATAGAATGTCTATCAGCGTCTCTCCTAAAAATGAGGATTCAAAATTTATTATCCCCATGGTTTCATTGCTTCATTTTTAGCCATCCAATTGCATTTTGTTCATCATTTTACACCACAAAAAGGGATCTGTTTGCATTCCTAAGTATTTCTTTGAAGCCATCTAAAGTGATCATTCATTGTTATTACGAAGGGAGTTACTATTTATCTCTATAATTTGATATAATATACTAGAATTGATTGACGTTTAAAAAATATATAATTTGACACAATATATTAATATTCTCTGAACTTTGAAAATTATATTACTTATCCCCTAAAAATTTGATATATTGCAATATTATCTCCTTATAAATTTGATTTATTATACTATTATCCCTTAAAATTTGATATACTAAACTACTATCCTCCTGAACAAAAAAATATTATTTCTTACTAATAGTAAATAATTTAAAATTTAATAGAAAAACTATATAGTTTAACAAAATAAAATAGATAAGACAAATTGTATAGTTTTTAAACATATGAGAGTATTAATATAAGTAGTAATTTTTTTTAGTATTAATTATTCAGAATCCAGGTTTAGATTTTTTATATAATTATAAATTATTTGTGAATAATTATGATAACTAACTAATTTTATATACTTGTTTCAAATCAAACAAAGGTAAGAAACTGGGGCAATCCCTCTAGGAATCAAGCATTACGTGGGATGTATGACAAAGCCTGTGGCTTTGTGTAGGCATGCATATTAAGAAATAATCTCTTGCTTTATGTGAGAATGAGATGCAGTCAAATGCTGTAACATATGACCAAACGCTGGGTTTGCAGCAGTAAAAAAGAGGACATATACTAAATGGAATAGTTAAAGAAATGGGGTATGAATGACACTCTGTCAAGTCTTAAGCTCAGATCTCAAGTGCCCAAAAACAATATCAATAAAACTTCTTCGTCTTTAAGGGACCAAGTAAATCAATACTTTTTCGGTTTAATTAAATATTATGATTTTGAAATATGTGTATAGAGTCATTTTAAAATTTTTGAGAAATTGTTTTTTATTCTTTAAAATCATATGATTTAATACACTCTGTATTAATAATACTAATTTCAATGCCATATTAAAAATAAATTTTTTAAAAAAAAAGACTTCTTCTTTTTAAGACCAAAATTGAAAAATCATTAAGGATATAAGAGGGAGGCCTCACTTGTGTTTCTCATTTTTCATTTTTAAAATGGTATTGAATTTTGAGATTAGCACAAAACTGACATGGGTCATATGGGACAAGAGGTTTTTTCCTTTTTCCTCCTTTTGTTTTTTGCTATATATATATATATATAAGAAGAGAATTTTTGAGATAGTGAAAACTGCAAAAGTTGAAAACAAAAGGGGAAATTCAAAGCGAAAGAAAAGGAGCATTTTGAAAGAGGAAGAGGCCAGAGAGGAGGCAAAAGGGTTAGAAATTTGTGTCTCTTAAAGTATCTTTAGGAACCCAATTTTTAAGCACATGTCCATGAGTGTTTATTTACAGCTAAAAGCATCCTAAGTGAAACCTTGTGTTTCATGTCCTTGTCCAATTTTTAACCGTTAATGTCCCTTATTATTTACTACTTATCTTCATAGAAAAGGATAAGTCTTGGCCTTTTTGTGGCAATGTAAATGCTTCTTATCCAATACTTTGCATAACTTTTTTACTAATTTTGTTGGAATTTTGGGATTGTCACTAATGTTTATTAGTCTTCTTTGCATAAAACTATATAATTAGAATTAGAGAAAATTACAAACTTTGAATTTTTTCACATTTATATTAAACCCTATAAAATTTTGAGTTTAACAATGTGAACTTTTAATTTTGTACTAATCCTACGTGCCGCTTACATGGAAAATCAATTTAAATTTAAAATAATTAGTTAGCAATCATTATCGGCATTGGCTTGTAAAAAATGTAACTGCCATACGGAATCGGAATGAGATTTATTGGACTTAAGACAAAATTTGTTACGAAAGTAAAGGTTTATATAATTAAACTCAATTTTTTTTTAGAATTGAATACAAGTGTGAAAAGGGGCAAAGTTCATAATGTAATTTTTCCTTATAATAATAATAATATTCTATTATGCATTAATATATACATCAATAGAAAAAATCTCAAATTAATGCAATAACGTTTTATTTGATGAGACAAAATGAATTCCTATAAACCCATTATACATTTGATAAAACACAATAGAATTATTAGTGTTTTCTTCCACTTGAAAAGAAATCTAAGTCAAATGTGAAGGAATTCTTGAGAGAAGCATATTGACCCCAAGAATTTTGGCGGTAAGTGAGATTAAAGAAAAGCATTGAATTTGAACAAATGATTCAATTTGATAAACACCTAGACGAGGGGCATCTAATGAAGAAATGAAACCTAAAATTAATGTTAAGAAATATGTATGTATGACCACTTCCTCTAAAGTTGATCTTGACTTGAAATTATGACAATGGTTCAAACATATTTTTGCACCATTCCCAACGTGAAAAAAATTATGGGTATTTGTTGAAGACTGATAGAAATGCTAGTACCCATGTTTTTACCATAATTAAACTGTAATTAGGCCAAGTTAATTACCTAGCTACCTAATCTAATTGGCAATTATGAGTTAATATTGGGGATTTTTTTTTATTTTATTTTGTACTTTGATAATCTTTCATAGAGTTTGAATTTACAGAAGCTAAAGGGGATCGAGACGCTCCTAAAAGAGCAAAAGAAAATAAAAGCAGAAGGGTAAATCTTTTTGTGATTCTTTGGGGGTGTAAAAAAGACTGAACCTTTAATTTCCAAACCATAGATTTTGGATGATTTTGAGAAGATTTTCTATTTTCATCATTAAAGCTTTAAAGCTTTTTTTCGGCCCACAGGACTCTTACGTGTCATTTCTGTGTAATGGGTTCCCTCCCTCCATGTCTTGGAATTTTCTTTTTATTCTATTGCATTTATTAATTATACTCAGTATTGGATAGTATCTCAAGTGACAGGCAAAATTAATTACTTTGATTTGATATATTAACATGGTAATTACAGTAAAGTTGACACAAAAACATGCAAACATTTGCGGCCACATTTTAGTCAATAAAATTAAAATTTACACCTAAATTAAGAAATAAAATAAATAAATAAAACATTCAAATGCAGATAATTAATTAATCAGCCATAAGCCTATACCAAATTGGTTTACTAATTCTTGCTTCACCAGTCCACTCCAAAAATCAAATTTCAACCCTTTTCTTCATTTTTTAAATATTATATAAAACGTTATTTTTCAGTGGATTAATGCAGTGAAATAAATATATAAACTTCATATACAAATTCTTGAAATAATTTAATCTATACTCACTAAATTTTACTTTTATTGTAGTAAAATCATAAAAAAAAATTTCCAAAAAAACTCTAAACTATATTTTGTTTCACTAAAATCAATTTCCGATAACATATTAACTGTCACGTCAGTTTTTCTGTGACATTCAACTTTTACATCAAATTTTCAGAGATACGTTAGTTGATACAAATTTCTGATTACCTATATCGGAAAATTGGCAAAAAGTGACTTTAGTGGAATGGAAGTATAGTTGAATGACTTTATTGAGACCCAAAAAATTTACAATTTTACTATAATAAAAGCAAAATTCAATGACCGTATATGAAATTAATTTATGCTTTTTTCTTATAATGTTACCATTGAAGTTTCAATAAGGAGATATAAATCCAGTTAAAACTATATTATTTAATATTAAAAGAATTATATCATATAAATAATCAACATGAAAGACAATTGAATTGCAAATTGTCTAATTTAATGTGAATAGCCAGTCTTCCGTAATTTCTTTCACACCAAAAAAATCAATTCCTGGGCACAGAAGAATGAGTATATTTCTAACGGGATATGTCGAGTTTGTAGTTTTTGTAGTGTTGTTGGTCACATAGTGGAGAAATGTTTCAAGAATTCATGGAATAATAAAGGTTATATCCAATAGGGTATGAATGAGTTGATATAAAAAAATTTTAGGTCTTTGAGTTCAAATTCTGAATAATTATTTTAAAACTCGTGTAATAATATTTTGATGTCATTCGAAATCTTACTCAATACAAACATAATTAGCCTCAATCCATTAACATATAGATTAAATATACTTGTAGTATAGCAAATATATATATACCTTTTGTTGATAAGCGGTTTCAGTAATTGAGGAGGAATAACTCCATGAAAGCCAATATAAGAAGCAATTAGATCTTATAATCAAGTGATATTATCAGATATCTCAATACATTCACTTGAAGTTGAAAGATATGTTAGACCAATAGTGGAGCTACATTAGTGGATAATCAACTTCCTAATTTTTTAAAATATATGTAATAATATATAAATTTATACCATTTTTAATATTTATTTCTCCTAAAAAATATATATTTGCTCTTCTAATTAAGGTCTTCCTAAAAAAAATAAATTTACCTACCTAATATTGAGATATGGCTCCGCTACCGTGTAAGATGGTAAAATTTGCAAGATTATATTTACACATTGTAAAAGCGACAATAAATTGTATTAGATAATTACCCTATTGCAGTAAAATTTTAACTATATTTTTTAACTTTTATTATTCATGTAATTGATATTAGTTTTAATTTTTGGGACCCAATAGAAATTTCGTAAGGGAAAACGTAGTTTTTTATTTATCGTTTTTGTTGCTATTACTACAAGTGCACAAAAGTAGGGAAAATGACAAAAACCATAAAATAAATTGTAATTTCTACAAGAAACGGATGTTTTACGGTGAAAAAACAAAAAGGACA